>PVHT021183648.1:4528914-4593222 GCA_004024745.2 Catagonus wagneri
AAAAAAAAAAAAAAAAAAAAAAAAAAAAAAAAAAAAAAAAAAAAAAAAAAAAAAAAAAAAAAAAAAAAAAAAAAGAAACGTGTTTTAACTTACAATATGGTATTTGGAGGTGTCAGCAACCAGACTCATAGAACATATGGATGTCTCTGCTACTGCTACTCCCCTAGTAAGCCCGTGTTATACACAGGAGTTGGTCGGTATTCCCAAGAATGCAAACTTTAATTTACTTGACTATTACCTTGTGCTCAGTTTAGTAAAGAGAGGTACTTACCCGGATGCATTTGGGAAGGTAGCTGAACACAGTGGCCTTGAGTGTGAAGCCCTCTCCACGGATCACTGAGTAGGGCACTGTGAGCTCCACGAAGAATGGCTGGAAGGCTCGGAGAGAGGCAGTCGGAGAGAGACCAAGTCCAGCGTCACTGGCCAGGCAGAGGGCCCCTGCCTTCCACTCAGTGATGGTATCAGGGATGGTCACTTCTATTTCAGCCACACCTGAGGAGCTGGGGAGGATGGCAGTGTGGTGAATAAACAGTAAGCATTAAATACAGGCATACTCATTTCATTGCGCTTTGGTTTATTGTGCTTTAAAGGTACTGTGTATTTTACAGATTGAAGGTTTGTGGCACCTTTGCTTCAAACAGGTCTGTTGGTGCTGTTTTTTCTTTCTTTCTTTCTTTTTTTTTAATGGCCACACCCACGGCATATGGAAATTCCCTGGGCCAGGGATCAAACTCATGCCACAGCTGTGACCTATTACAGCTGCAGCTGTGTCAACATCAGATCCTTTAATCCACTGCACTGGGCTGGGGATTGAACTCACACCTCCATAGCGACCCAAGGGGCTGCCATTGGATTCTTAACCCACTGAGTCATGGTGGGCACTCCAGTGACATTTTTCCGAATAGAATTTTGCTCACTTCACAATTTGATGTCACATTTTGGTAATTCCCCAATATAGAACTCTTAAATTATTATTATGTTTGTTATGGTGATCTGTGATCAGTAATATTTGTTGTTACCACTCTAATTGTTTTGGGGTGCCATGAACTGCGCCGGTATAAGACGGCAAATTTCACAGATAAATGTTGTGTGTGTTCTGACTGCCCTACTTCAGAGCTATGCCTGTGCATAATCTACTCTGCCTGGGCTCTATAGATGGAACAACAAAGCTTAGATGACCGCACATCTGTTTACAACATGGTTTACTGAATATTTTAAGTCCACCGCTGAGAGCTACTACTCAGAAAAAAAAAAAAAGATTCCTTTCCAAGTGCTCATTTTTTTTTTTTTTTTTTTTTGGCTTTTTAGGGCCACATCCACGGCATATGGAAGGTCCCAGGCTAGGGGTTGAATCAGAGCTGTAGCCACTGGCCTATGCCACAGCCACAGCAATGCCGGATCTGAGCTGCATCTGCGACCTGCACCGCAGCTCACGGCAATGCCAGATCCTTAACCCACTGAGCAAGGCCAGGGATCAAACTCACAACCTCATGGTTCCTAGTCGGATTCTTTAACCACTGAGCCACGATGGGAATTCCTCCAGGTGCTCATTGACAATGCACCTGGTTACCCAAGAGCTCTGATGGAGGCATATGATGAGATTAATATTGTTTTCATGCCTGCCAACACAGAGCCTTTCTGTAGCCCACCAAACAAGGAGTAATTTCGACTTTCAAGTCTTATTATTTAAGAAATACTTTTTGTAAGGTTAGAGCTGCCATAGATGGCAATTCTTCTGATGGATCTGGGCACGTAAATTGTAAACCTTCTGGAAAGGATTCACTGTTCTAGATGTCATTAAGCACATTCATGATTCATGGGCAAAAGTAAAAATATCAAGATTACTAGGAGTTTGGAAGAAGTTGATCTCAACCCTCACAGATGACTTTGAGGGGTTCAAGACCTCAGTGGAGGAAGTAACTACATATGGTGGAAATAGCAAGAAAACTAGAATTAGAAGTGAAGCCTGAAGATACGACTGAATTGCTGCAATCTCATGATAACACTTTCATGGATGAAGAGTTGTTTCTTACGGTTGAGCAAACTAAGTGGTTTCCTGAGATGGAATCTATTCCTGGCGAAGATGCTCTGAAGATTATTGAAATGATATAACAAAGGATTTAGAATATTACATAAACTTAATTGACAAAGTAGCAGCAAAGTTTAAGAGGATTAAATCCAATTTTGAAAGAAGTTCTACTGTGGGTAAAAATGCCATCAACTACCACTGATTGCTACAGATAATTGTTCAGGAAAGGAAAAGTTAAATCAGTGTGGCAAACTTCATGCTGTCTTGTTTTAAGAAATTACCACAGCCACCCCAACTTTCAGTAACCACCACCCTCGTCTGTCAGTAGCCATCAACGTGGAAGAAGACCCTCTACTAGCAAAAAGATTATGACTTGCTGAAGGCTCAGATGATGGTTAGCATTTTATAACAATAAAGTCTTTTTTGGATTAAGGTATGTATATTTTAGAAAAGCATAATGCCATAATGCTGTTGTACACTTAACAGACTACAGTGTAAATGTAACTTTTCTATGTACTGGGAAGTAAAAAAATTCACATGGCTTGCTTTATTGTGATACTCCTTTTATTAGGATGGTCTGGAACAAAATCTGCAATATCTTTGAGGTGTGCCTGTAAATTCTTTCTAGGAAGGTAATCCCTATAAATTCTATTGTCGTGACCTGAATGCAGTCAGTAGAAATACCAATAATGGAGAGTATAATCAAGGTTTGAAATGGGAATGTTCAAGTCCTTTTTTTCCAGCTCTGTTTTCAATTCTACTCTGTATCAGAATCTCCTATATATATATACAGTTGTAGTATAATACGTTATAGACAACGTAGTTGTAAACTAAATATATGATTTTAGATTGTTCTTAAATTTTTCTAAGATATTTTTCCACTGAGGGAAGGTTTATCATTTTTAATTCTACTATTGTTGTGCATAGTTGGCTTGACTGATTCTGTGCTTCACTCAGGACTGCTGATCAATGAAGGATCTCCTATAGCTGTTACTCTGCAGTGCTTGGTTATATTTAGTCCTTATGCCCATTTTCTGGAAATCTTAGAATTAAATTTGTGCAAAATTTCTGCTACAATTAGATTAGTGAGATTTCATCACAGAGGTATTATGTTCAACCACTTCTGGAAACAGCAACGTGCCTAAAAGACAGTGAAAAATTAGCTAAGAATTGAACGTTGCGAGGAATCTGTATTGTGGCATCTTATCTAAAAGAGAAGTTACTTACCCAACGGGCACCAAATCCCAGATCCACGTCTCAGGGAAGTACTTTCGCACGGTCTCCGTGATGACAGGCTCTGAAATCTGTACCATGTTCATAAGGGCATGGCTTCTTTCCATTTCAGCTAAGGCTATGGAGGAGACAGAAACAATAAAGATTAAGCTTATGAGAGATTGTGTAATAAGTGCTACAAAAGAAACAGGGAGATGGAATAGATGGGAACCAGGAGAGGACACCGGGGTATTCAAGGGAAAGTGTCTTTGCGGAGGCGATATTTTAAGTAAATTCTGAAGACTAGAATAAGCTAGGAGTGAGCTTGGGGAGGAGAAGCCCCAGCAGAGACATGGAGACCTAGAGGCAGAAAGGGTCTTGAGTTGACCTTGGCGCAGAAAGGAGGCTCCGGGCACGCTGCACAGTATACTGAGTGGTGAGTGTTATGCCGTGGGGTCAGAATGGGGTCCATTCGGCGGTGGGGGCAAAGAAAAATTGTACTCAGACATTATTACAGTGGCTTTCAGAAACAATCTATAGGTGTGAAAGGACCAAGAATTAAAAAAAAAAACCTGCTTTCCCAAAGGTGTCAGAAGATCAGTTAGGATCTCTCCCTCTGTTTACCTTCTGTTAACGGTGTGCTGGTAAATATTTAACAACCAGCTCCTTGGGAGAAGTTTGGGGCAGCTATACGCTTGCACATACATAAATTTACTACACACCTTACCGATAGAGGATTACAGAATGTAATTTATAAAATGATCATAAAAATATTCATTTTCTTTATTTACATTCCATATAGTCAGTTGATTCTCATTGAACATTTTCCTTGATTTTTGATTAATTCATTTGTTTGTATGCAACCCCTATTCATCCCTGTTTTGCCAAAACTTGATTATGATGTGATTCATCAAAAAAGTAACTCATCATTGACAAATGAGTGTGATTTCTTTTTTCTTTTCTTTTTTTTTTTGGTCTTTTTAGGGCCACATGTGCAGCAGCATAGGGAAGTTCCCAGGCCAGGGGTTGAATCAGAGCTACAGCTGCTGACCACAGCCACAGCCACAGCAATGCCAGATCCGAGCTTCACCTGAGACCTACACCACAGCTCATGGCTACGCCAGATCCTTAACCCACTGACTGAAGCCAGGGATGGAACCCATGTCCACATGGATACTATTTGGGTTCGTTACCGCTGAACTCCCGAAATAAGTGTGATTTCAGTGTGAATACTGGCTGATGTTATGGGGAAGTTAAAGAGCTTCTGTTCTTGACTGTAGAGAAGAGAGTCCCAATTTGTGAACATTTCTATTTCTGTTTGCACTGATCCTATGCCTGGAAACTTTCTCTTCCCCTTTAAACCCCATACATCTCCATTTACTGGTAGTAGACCCTTTATGAATGTCTTTCTTGATTCCTCCATCAGCATCAGTCCTTTCTTTTATTCTTCAGATCTGCACTGTCTCAAGACACTTTTTACAATCGGTCCCTTGTTCTTTCCAGCTTTGTAGATGTGGGAACTGGACACAATCAGAATTTTTTGGTTTGTATCGCTCTGTGTCCTTTAGCAAGAAGCTTAATATATCTGAATCATAAGTCCTTTTTGGTTAACTTTAATCACATTTTAAAAAATAATTATTTTATTTGGTTCAAGATATTAGGCAATTAGTTATTATTATTATTATTTTTACCTGGAGAAACTAGTAGCCTTCGAGATGACTGTATTCCATATTGTGGAGGAGGTGAACATATTTTGGGTTTATGAATCTTGGAGTTGGTGAACACCCTTAAGCCCATATCCTGTAAAGAAATTGTCACCTAATCACTAAGTAAATATTATAAAATCTGTCTAGACACATACTTCTTTTCGCTGAATTTAACAAATAATCAGATTAGGTTAATATAAAACTTTTAATGTTCACATGATTAGAAAGGACACTGATATAGAGGTAATTTCATTCTGCTTTAAAGAATCTTTCAGCAGTGATTATTTTACATACATGATATTTATAAATATCACAAGGCAATGAATTTTGGTAAAAAGACAAAAAAAACTTTCTCATTAGTCCCTAAAGTTCTAGTCTTAGCTCTGTTGCTGTTAGCAGATCTGCTACTATTGATGACCTTGGAGAAGTCACTGGCCCTCTCTATGTCCCATTATCCTTAACTATTATATGGAAGTATTTTTTCATACATAATACTGTGAAACTTAAGAACTGACCATCAGTAACATAAAGGACTTACCTGTATGAAGCTATATATATCTTTTTCATTTGTATTTGATACTGGGGAATACATGATCCCGTTGATATAGACGTTTTGGTGATTGATGCAATCTTCATCTTCCTCCTGCTGATTTAAATTCTCAGGGAATCTACTGAGGTCTTTTACTGGTAGCAGGTTATAAACCTGTACAAATGCAAAGGATGAAAAGATAAACTTATTTGGGGCTTATTTTTCTTAAGTGCAAAGAGAAATGAAAAGAATAATCACTACCAGTCTTTCTTGGAGTGGCTCCGTTAGATAATTTATAGAGAAGATTTTCAAGATGTTTAACAACTTTAGGAAAATATAAAACATTCCAATATAAGTACTCAAGGATCATAATACTTTGTTACACAGTTCAGAGGCAAACCCTTGACTCTGAAATGAAAACAAAAAAACCACCTTAATTAAGAGTAATTGAGGTTTGCTATATTTGAGACACTGTGTGATGGTTTGGGATGATAGAACGAATAGTTTCATCTCTATGTTGTGGTTAGCAACTGACTCAGCATCTAACACAGTAAATGGATGCATGTTCAAAACAGGCACATGATACGCACACTGTAGTATATGGAATGACTGGCCAACAGGGATCTGCTGTATAACATAGGGAAATCTATCCGATATTCTGTGATAATCTACGTGGGAAAAGAATCTGAAAAG
Organism: Catagonus wagneri; assembly: GCA_004024745.2. NCBI lineage: Eukaryota > Metazoa > Chordata > Mammalia > Artiodactyla > Tayassuidae > Catagonus > Catagonus wagneri. The sequence continues at coordinate 4,535,084 of PVHT021183648.1, forward strand.
AATGGATGTGTACTTATGTATAACTGAATCACTCTGTGATACAGCAGAGTTGTCACGACATTATAAATCAGTTGTACTTCAATAAAACAAAAAAAAAAAAAGCAGGCACGTGGATAAGTATGCATCCTCTATCTAGGTCAGGATAGTATTTTCTTAGGTATTATTCACAGGAACAAAATGCTCCAAATCTTTATAAAATAAGTAAAACTTTCACTGTAGAATACTAAAAATAATACTTTTAAATTCACTTGAACAAGAAGAATAAGACAAATAAAAAAATCCCATAGGCGCACTGTATTGTATTTATAGGGGTTCACAATTTGACAAGAATAGATCAGAAAAACGAGCAGCACGATGAAATCACTTTCTCAAAGGCAGCTCCCTCTTTTCATTCTCCGTCTCCTTTCTCTGCTTCATTTTTGTCCAAAGCATATAATTATTCTCTCTTTCACGTACTCGTGGAAAAAATGTTCCATGAATGCATGGATTTTTGTCTTTCTAGTAGTTCACTACAAGATCCCTGGAACACAGTAAGCACTAAATAAACACGTGTCGAATGACTGACATACTACTAGATGCAAAGTGTTTCATTAGTGAAACATTAACAAGGGTTGAGAGGAACTCTTGTTCTAACCCAGGTCTACTACTAAATACCTGAGAGCGTCTCCTTTATTATTAATAAATTAATAGAATTCTCTGCCTTATTTATCCACTAAGGTTGTTATAATTAAAAAAAAACTTTGAGAACTATACAGTTATATTATACAAACATAAAACATTAATGTTAGTTTCCCACATATTCCCTTCCTTCCTCTCTGTACTTAATATTTCTTTTAAAAGTATTCTAATATTGTTAATTAAAAAACCATTGGAAGGACCAAAAAGTAAGAGATATTTTCTTATAAATGTCTCTTTTAGGGAGGTAAAAGCCTGCTTTTCCTTTCACAAAATTTTGACAGTAAAACATAACCTCAGTAAGAGATTATTCCAGTTGGCCTCATTAAAAATTTGAAGAAATGAGCAAACTACTATTAGCACAATTTAAGTTGTTTCTTGTTGTTACACTCAGCATACCCTTTCGCTATTTTCCCTATCAACACAATATTTTAAAAAGGTTTAATTTATCATCTAGTAATTAAATTTTCCTGATTTTTATTCAGCAGGGACAATATAGATCTGCCTTCAGAAACTGTGTTCATCTTGGGAATGCAGTGTTTCAACTTATATAATTATTATTATTTTTTCTTTTTAGGGCCGTACGCATGGCATATGGAGGTTCCCAGGCTAAGGGTCAAATTGGAGCTCTAGCCACTTGGCCTACGCCACAGCCACAGTAATGCAAGATCTGAGCCACGTCTGTGACCTACACCACAGCTCACGGCAATGCCAGATCCTTAACCCACTGAGCAAGGCCAGGGATGGAACCGGAATTCCTATGATTCCTAGTTGGATTTGCTGCACCGTGATGGGAACTCCAAACTTATATAATTCTTATAAAAATAAAAATTTGATATTTCACCTGACTTGTGAAGTCTTAGTGCAGGTGTATGTACCACTTTTGTTAAACTTTTTGAAATGCTGAACTAGTTTGAAAATGCCTATTTCTGGAGTCCCCATCATAGCTCAGCAAAAACGAATTCAACTAGCATCTATGAGGACACAGGTTCAATCCCTGGCCTTCTCAATGGGTTAAAGATCCAGCATTCCTGTGAGTTGTGGTGTAGGTCACAGACACGGCTTGGATCCCACTTTGCTGTGGCTGTGGCATAGGCCAGCAGCTAGCTACAGCTGTGATTCTGCCCCTGGCCTGGGAACCTCCATACGTCCTGGGTGCGGCCCTAAAAGGACAAAATAAATAAATAAATAAAGCCTATTATTGGTTTCATAAAGTTCTAAGATTTCAGGGACTTTGGATGGTGCATGATTTACATATACGTATGCGTATGTAACATCTTCCTGTCTTCCTCATCAAACAAAAGTGCACATGAAAGAGCGCATTACTATTAACTCCTAGATAAATATGATTTTAATGGGTCCTATTCCACGCAGGGTTTCTCCTTGCTCTGAATCCCCTGCGCGGCCCTTCCTAACGCCTGGGGCTGTCAGAACTCACCGTGGCGGCGGAAAGCTCGGCCTCGGGTTTCAGGAGCAGCACGCTCTGGTCCACGGCGCGGAGGGCGCAGAGGGACTGAGAGGAAGCGGTGACTCGCAGGTGGGCGTGGGAGGCCGGGAGACCTTGGGCTGGGCTGAAGCTCAAACCCACCTGTGGAATCGGGGACAAAGTCAGAGGAACTGATTTGCCGATTTACCCGTGCATTCACCGGCGTCTCCCGAGTGCCCCTCACATTCAGCGTCAAATCACTTTTTTGACTTCCTGATAGTTGGCACCAGGTGGGTCTTGAGACTTTTTGTCCTCTCCACACCACTCAGATTCCGAAGAATCAGTTGAGCCATGATAATGATATCTATTTTTAGACATTATTAAATTTAAGATGCCCTCTTTTACCTTGGGTACATGATGAGGTGTTCATTAACTCTGGGTGGAATGCAGATGGCTCTAGAGGCTCTTGTATTTTTCTTTTGGCTCTTCTATAGTTTTACGAGCTTGGTTACATATTTCCCAACAGATCATCACAGAAGAAGGGAATAAGGAACTCTGAACTGAACCGTATGGTAAGTGACAACTCATGAGAATTTTGCCCTGGGAGTCAAGTGACGTGGCTTCTTCGTGTGATTCTGCCATCACTTTGCTGAAGAATCTCTGGGGAATTTATGCCTTTTGGCCTCAGTGCTCTCAGGTAGAAAATAATGGATAGGAATAGTAACTTCTAGTTTTAAGCGTTGAAAATTTTGTGAGATAAAACACTCACCTTGTTGGGCAGACAGTTTTCAACCTCATATTTTGCAGAATCCCCAACCACTTCCCCGTCAGGTAAAATGGCATAGATGAGCAGCCTGGTGATGGGAGCGATGTCCGACTCCACGGGGAATGACAGCGAAAAGTGGCCTTTCACTGGAGCACAGAGAGATTGAGGAAGTGACCATGAGTTAGGTCAGGGTTGAAATGACATTTTTGTGTTGTCCAAAGCCATTGGGGGAGCCTGGTGTGGTTAATGACTGTTTCTATTAGTAGGCATAACAGATATAAGAAGAAGTAGGTACAATAAATGTTCTATCTCTAAGAACCCTGGCTTAAAAAAAAAAAAAACAAAACCTTATCACTGTCCTCTCTTCTCTCAAAATCACATGGTATCTCCCCAGTTTTAAGCCTGAATTCATTCATCTATATCGTACTGCTGTTACCTAAGGATGCGGAGACAACCACTTGGCTCTAGACTTCACACTGGAGGGAACTAGAACTTGAAGTTTTGAGATATAATAAATAGTAAGAGCTTAACCTTCATATCCCCTTTAACTATGTATGAACCAAATATTCTAGTCTTTCTTCCTAAGAGGAGTTCTGTGCTCCTTTGAAAGTTTTTATTTATTTATTTATTTATTTATTTTTACTTTTTAGGGCTGCACTTGCAGCATGTGGAAGTTCCCAGGCTAGGGGTTGACACCAGAGCTACAGCTGCCGGCCTACGCCACAGCCACAGCAACACAGGATCCAAGCCGAGTCTGTGACCTACACTGCAGCTCACGGCAATGCCGGATCCTTAACCCACTGAGTAAGGCCAGGGATTGAACCCTCAGCCTCATGGTCATTAGTTGGATTCCTTTCCGCTGCACCACGACAGGAACTCCTGAAAGTTAATTTTTTATGGCTGTGTAGATTCTTTGGAAGTTACATTAACCGTCTCTGAGTCTACTGTGGTGCTTTTGTGATGCTACAAAGAAGGAACCGAAGAGAAGTTCACGGACAGTTTTCTTATAAGGGGTCTTTTAGAATCCCTTAGGATAGGAGAAACCTTCAGAGGTTTATATCGTTCCACATTTGTTCCTGGGGAGAGTCCAGTTCAATGGTGGGAATATCCAATTTACCTCTTCATAAGTCATAACTATCTTCAAAGGGGAAATATGATATAAAGATATAAATGACTCAGCCCAAGACAATATGTAGAAGACACTCCTAAGTTTTACCTTCTCTCCATTGTCTAAAACAGTTTTGAAATGTCATTTTGAGAAGAATATTTCTGGTCTGAAAATGTGGAATAAGCATAGATTATGAAACAACATTTTAAATAATCTGAACAGAATCACCTGAAGGAAAAGAAAATAAATATTTGATAAAGGATATTAAAAAAAAGAAACGTTATTGATTTCCCCTTTCAACTTCTTTACTGGGGTTAGATGAAAATTCTTTCTGTTTAAAAACTGTTCCTCGTACTTCTACAGTGTCAGGCCTTGCATGACGGTGAGGGAGGACAGAAGCGGGGAATTACGGAAGTACTCACTGTCTCCCTGTTCCACCGGCAGTACATGCGTCCCAGCTCGGACAATGCCTCCCTTTGACATTATCTGCCAAAAAGGAAATGAAAAGGGATTTAATTTGCCTGATGGAGATCTTATACCCCAAGTCTTGTCCTCCATATGATATGCCTTTTTTTTGTTTTTTACTTAATGGATTTTATTTCAATTATAGGTGTACACAAATAATCTCAAGTCAGTTTTATAGAGTTTGTGTCCCAAACCCACAGTGCACCCCCCCACCCCCCAGATTGTCTTATTTGAAAAACCAAGGTTTTCCAAAGTCTGTGAGTCATGATACGCTTATTTTATTGAGCCCCTGCTGGCAGTAATTAGCTCTGAGAGAAGTCAAACATTCCAAAGGAGCACGGATGGGAGGTCAAGGCAGTGATGTCTAAAGAGCTTCATAAATCTTTGCCCACACAGTGCTTCTATCTACAGAGGAGTCAAGGCGGTGGTCTTCCTTCTCACCAGGTAGTAGAACACGAGCTCCTTCAGCTCCTGCAGGACCTGTCCATTCAGTACATAATGTGCTTGGACTGTCTGAGTCTGGCCACAGGGCAATTTATGAGGCAAGGGCTCCAAGTGCACAAAGCTCTTGCTTTGGGAAAATACAAGATTAGCCGTGTGATAAGCCTCTTCATGTTCTTCTGATATCCACTGGTAGCCATAGCAGGGTCTGTTATCTTTGTGTTTGACCTAATGAATTAGAAAGACAACATTATTTTATTGATTGTATTGCAATCTATATGGCATAGAGAATCAATGTACTCACAGAATTGCATTTGTCTCCTATGCCTCTTAACTAGTACCTAGAAATCTTTTGCTCCACACTAAAAAGTGCGAGAGGAGGGTACCTTATTTTGTGCATCTGTATTGCAGGCCTTGGCAAGGCAAAGGCTCCCTGGGGTGGTATTTACATTTCTGAAGAACATAAAAGGAGGCCTCCTTTGCTCTGATTAGCTTACTCTACATTTCTTTGGCTGCTTTACCTATTCCGACAGAGACTCTGCGGTTAGGAAACCTCACCGAGGAGACCAACTAATCTTCAGAAACTGAAGACTTACTTTTCAGTGAGTAGATGCTCATTTATGATGGGTTTCAAATGGGTATTATGAGTAAATGTAATATTGCAAACTTGAGGTCTGAGAACACTTTCTGTAAATAGTATTGGTTCAAGAGCTGAGTTAGTGAAACACTTGAAGTCTACCTTTCCTAGGTTGTCAAGCTGATGATTTTTAGTGATTCTGATGATTCTGGATTCCTAAGCTTCCTAGGCCCTATTTGGGTTGTATTTCAAATTTTCTCCATGTAGAAGTTATTCCTTAGTTCTTTCCAAGCTTTCCCCTACCTTCATCCTCACCTCCCAAGTGGCACAAGGGAATCCTTATGTCAGCAAAACATTTGTTGAGATCTCAATTTATGTTCTAGTGATATATAAATAATCATCAGAAATAAGCATTTAAAGTAATATTTTCATTTTCAAGATTAGCATATAGAAAGCATTCAGGACGCTTCTTTTTTTTTTTTTTTGCACTTTAGGGCCAACACCTGTGGCATATGGAAGTTCCCAGGCCAGGGGTCAAAACGGAGCTGCAGCTGCCGGCCTGCACTACAGCTACAGCAATAGCAACGTGGGATCCGAGTCACGTCTGCAACCTATACCACAGCTCACGGCAACGCCAGATCCTTAACCCACTGAGCGAGGCCAGGGATCGAACCTGCAACCTCATGGTTGCCAGTCAGATTTGTTAACCGCTGCACCATGACGGGAACTCCCAGGACACTTCTTAATTAAAAAAAATGAGTGAACATTTTTTTTTGTCTCTTTAGGGGCACACCCGTGGCATATGGAGGTTCCCCGGCCAGGGGTCAAAACGGAGCTGCAGCTGCTGGCCTACACCACAGTCACAGCCATGTGGGATCCGAGCAGCATCTGTGACCTACACCACAGCTCATGGCAGTGCTGGATCCTTAACCCACTGAGCGAGGCCAGCAATTGAACCTGTGTCCTCATGGATATTAGGTTTGTTATTGCTGAGCCACAAGGGGAACTCCCCAAAAAAATGAGTGAAATTTTAGTTTTGAATTACTAGAAGTATGGGCTTTTATGCCACCTATTTAAAGGTGAATCAATAAAATACTTTATATATTTTAATATTTATATAAAAATCATAAGAGGCAGGGATTTTTCATGACTATTATTATGTGATTTCTGTTGTATACTCATAAATCTATAAATATATATCTACGTCTTCATTTCTGAATAGAGGACTATTGCCACACAAGCAAGTAATATGGGTATGAACAAAAAATCAGGAGAAAATTAAACTAGCAGGACAAAAAGAAAATAAGATCAATAATTTATAGAGTTAATGTTAATTCTGTATTTATGGTGTTAAAATGGGCTTTTTAAAAAAAGTTTTTAAAAGATTTATTGAAGTGTAGTTGATTTAAAAAAATGGACTTTTAGGGAGTTCCCACTGTGGTGCAGCAGAAATGAATCCAACTAGTATCCATGGATGTGGATTCGATCCCTGGCCTGGCTCAGTGGGCAGGGATTTGGCATTGCCGTGAGCCGTGGAGTAAGTCGAAATAGCGGCTCGGATCCCACATTGCTGTGGCTGTGGTGTAGCCTGGCAGCTACAACTCTGATTTGACCCCTTGCCTGGGAACCTCCATATGCCACAATGCAGCCCTAAAAAAAGCAAAAAAGAGGGACCTCTATAGTAATTATATTTAACAGTTAAAGGAAGCTTACTAAGTGCTTTAACATGTATCATCTCATTTAATCCTCTCAACAACCCCAGCAGTTAGGTACTAATATTGCTTCCATGTCACAGACAAGGAAATGAAGTAAATTTATTTGCTCTTAATACAGAGTTGAGCCAGGATTTTAATGTAATTTATCTGATTCTGGAAACTACACGTAAAAGAATTATAAAAAACACAACATAAATTTCCATCTTAACCATATTTAAGGGTAGTTTGGTAGTGTTAAGTAATATGCAGCCCATCTCCAGAACTTCTTCATCTTACAAAACTAGTAAAACTCTGTACCCATTAAATATCAACTCATTTCTCCTTCTCTTCAACCCCTAGCAGCTGCCGTTCCACTTTCTGTTTCAATGACATTGTGTATTTTAGATACCTCATATGAGTGGAATCATACAGTGTTTTTGTTTTGTTTTGTTTTTTATTTCGTGTGTATATGTGGCTGGCTATTTCACTTAGCTCTACTGTCCTAAAGTTTCATCCACATTGTAGCCTGTGACAGGAATTCCTTCCTTTTAAAGACGTGTACTATTCCATTGTATGTGTATATACCACATTTTATTCAGCCGTTGATGGATTATTTGTGTTGCGTCCATTGCTTGGCTATTGTGAATAGTGCTGCAAATATCCCCTTTGAGATTCTGCTTTCAGTTTTTTTTTTTTTTGCTTTTTAGGGCCACAATGGACAGCATATGGAGGTTCCCAGGCTAGGGGTCTAATTGGAGCTACAGCCACCGGCCTACACCACAGCCACAGCAATGCCAGATCTAAGCCACGTCTGCAAACTAAACCACAGTTCACGCACACCAGATCTTTAACCCACTGAGCAAGGCCAGGGATTGAACCCACATCCTCATGGATCCTAGTCGGGTTTGTTAACCTCCGAGCCATGAAAGGAACTCCTTAGTTCTTTTGAATATATACTCAGAGGTGAGAATACTGGATCATATGGTAGTTCTATTTTTAAGTTTGGGGGGACTGCCATACTGTTCTCCATAGCAGTTACACCATTTTCTATTCCCAACAAGAGTTCACAAGTAGAACCCTCCCTTTTACCACAACACGATACTGCCTCCTTTATTATTATTATTATTATTATTATTATTATTTTGTCTTTTGTCATTTTTAGGGCAGCACCCATGGCATGTGGAGGTTCCCAGGCTAGGGGTCTAATCGGAGCTACAGCTGCCGGCCTATGCCTCCTTTTTTAATCCTTTTCCAAAATTGACCTTAAATTGCTTTCTAGTTTCTCATTTTTTTCCCTCTCCATAGGACTAAGCGCAATTTGGAAATGTCATCAGTTTTAGGTTGCAACCTTTTTTTGCAACCTCACATCACTGGTAACTTCCTTCCAAACTTACCCTGACAGTGAGGGAGGTGCCCGTGACCGTGGTGGTGTTGATGAAGAACTGCACCAGCCCGTGCTCATCAGTGGTGGCATTAGAGTCATATTTGGCTTCATTTGCTGTGATGAAGACGACTTTATTTGGCAGAGGGACACCTTTCCCATCCACCAGGCGTACCTGAAGATTAAAAACTGCAGGTCAGTTGTATGGCTAATATCCAGTTAGCACCAAACATTCATTTTATCACAAATATTTATTGAATGTGTCCAGTATGTTGGACATGGTTCCAGGCACTGAGGCCACAGCAATGAACAAAAAAGTTCCTTGCATCACAGAGTGTGTAGTCCAGTAGAAGAGATAGATGCTGGATAAATGCATAAATAATATATACTTATTTGGTGGTTATCAGTCATAAAATGCAAAATAGTGTGAAGGGTTAGAGAATGATGGAGATGACAATACAGAGGTGACCTAAAATGCCATATATTATGTGTAACTTCTGGAGAGTCACCAACCACAAGAGCCATAGAGTAATGAAAATTTTTAACCCATTAGCCAAATTTCATTGCATCTCAAACATTATTTTATGGCAGACCATTCACCCTATGGATTTGTGTTCTGAGATTTTTTCTTTTTTTTTGTCTTTTTGCCTTGTCTAGGGCCGCACCCATGGCATATGGAGATTCCCAGGCTAGGGGTCTAACAGGAGCTGTAGCTGCCGGCCTACACCACAGCCATAGCAACGCGGGATCCGAGCCACATCTGCAGCCTACACCACAGCTCACGGCAATGCCGGATCCTTAACCCACTGAGCAAGGCCAGGGATCGAACCCGCAACCTCATGGTTCCTGGTCGGATTCGTTAACCACTGAGCCACAACGGAAACTCCTGTTCTGAGATTTAATATGTGTATAAGTAAGCAATTGCTAATAGTCCTGTGTGCTTCTGTGGTTGTTTTATAGATGATATCTGCTTCTCAATCTAGACTGATGAAATTTTGCAAGGTAGGCAGATTTTATGAGTCATTTCCCATTTGAAAAATGTAACATTGAAAAGAATCACAAAAATTAAATGGGAGCCTAAAGTCAAATTACTGCTAATATTGAACTCAGAAGATGAGTAGTTCAGTTTAGATTGCAAAGATGGTGATTTTTTTTCTCAGTATAAGCTACTTTGGGCAGAAGGAAGCAAAACCAGCAGACTTGGATTAGTGTTTGTTATTGATTAACAACACCTAAGTCTACCAATGAAATGTCAGCTGCATGTGAAGGTCAGAATAGGCACAACATTCTGATTCTTTCTCATTTGATGAGAATCTTACGACAAATAGGACAAGATGAAGGAATTAAAATCTCAAAAAAGTACAATGTATCTCTGAGAAATTTTAAAAAGTGAGCTATATACTTTCATTTTAGAAATTGGCCAAAGTTTCTGAGTATATTTGCTGTCATAACATAATCAAAACGTCTAAAATTTTATCCCACCACTCTTTTGTGGGGTTTAGTTTCTCTGTCTTACACTCTTCACAGCTGGCATCTTATGACATTCCATTAAAAACAGGATGCATGGGAGTTCCCATTGCGGTTCAATAGGTTAAGAAGCCAACGTTGTCTCTGGGAGGTTGTGGGTTTGATCCCTGGCCTTACTTAGTGGGATAAGGATCTGGCGTTGCTGCAAGCTTCGACGTAGGTTACAGATGTGGATCAGATCCAGTGTTGCCATGGCTGTGACGTAAGCCTCCAGTTTGACCCCCTAGCCTGAGAACTTCTATATGCTACAGGTTCATCCCTAAAAAGTGTGTGTGTGTGTGTGGGGCAAACAAACCAGGATGTACATCAGTTACATCTGGAGGTGCATACAACTGTTATCTTAGACTGCTGGAGTCCTAAGGAACCTTTTGCACATCTGTTTATAAGAGAAAAATAACAAAAGAAGAATTTTTTTTGTAGCTGTGTGAGAAAATTTCTATCTTTAAAATCTGGGAACCTTAAATAGCAGTATTTTACCCTTATGGTATTGTTTTTAACATATACTTTTTGTTAAAGAAAAAGCAATGTAAATGTAATATCCATGAAAGAAACACTAGGTACAGGAGAATCATTTATATTTCAAAATAGAAATTAAAGCCACCTACTTACTCCTTTCCATACAAAGTTAATATTAGAAGGATGATGCCATTGGACACCATGAATTTTGAGATTCTTGTGAGAAAACAGTATGGGAATCTGAGACTGCCTGGTAAACCTTAGGAAAAAGATTGAGTGCCAACAGCAGTGCTGTTCCAAAAACCCTCTGATTTTGACAGTGCTTTAAGATGATTTTATAGATTTGATTTATAAATTTACAGAGGAACAAATCTATTTTATGTGGTTTTATACCTTTGATTATATTGATCATCAGATAAGATTAACCAGGTATGGTTTTAGCAGAATATATTATGAATCTCAGGTGAGAGTACAGTTTGATTTGTGAACTGAAAAATGCTTCACCTGCCCGAAGAAGGGAATTCCTCGTCTAACGTTTGAGTCCACTTTCACAAATGAGAGTTTGGTTATGGTTCTTGTTATTTCAGTGGACCCTTTTCCGGTTAATTCCACCTCTGAAAAAGAAGGAAAAAATAAAAAGTCTTTTTGGAAGGAAGCTCTCTCTGCACTTATACTACATTTTCTTTCAATTCATAAGTTGGCAAAGGAAATAAGTCAGTGTCCATTGTTCTTTCTCCCTTGCCCGTGAGGTACACAACCTGTTCCTTCCTCTTGGATCTTCGCCTCCACTTCAAGTTTCATTTCAAACTCTTGTCTCTTCATCTGGAAGATCTTGGTTTCTACATTCCGGGAGAAGCAGCCCTGGCTGTTTAGCTAGGAAGGGAGGAAATAAAATACAAAAACATAACTATGGACAGATCAGTGGTCAGCTAATCTGGTGGGATTTTTTTTTTTTGCACATTTTTCAATAATGATTTTTATTTTTTCCATTATAGCTGATTTACAGTGTGGATTTTTTTTCTTTTGAGGCAACATACCTAGGAATTTTCTATAATAAGAACACAATAGATCTTCTTTATGGAGTGATTGTTACGACATCTCATAACATTTTTCTGGCTTATAATAGACAGGTGTATTCTTTAGTGTCTGGTATGCCTTGGAATGAATGAGATAGAAATGCCTTAAAAATTGGGGATAGTCTTGCTATAGCAGTTAGCTAACTCCTCGCTGAAGTCTGGCTCTGCCACCATAATTCACAGCTACGGTTGGGAAGCGGCTTACCCACCTGGGAACGGTGTTTCCTACCGCCCTGGCATCTAGGCAGGACCACATGACAAGCTCTTGTTCTTAGAAGTGACAGGATTGGTTTCTTCCTTAGTTAGTACTGTGATGTATATAACTCACTGCACATCAACCAGGGCGTTGGTCATTAGTACCTAGAAGGAACAGATTTCCACATACCTCCCCACTGAACTTCTCGCAAATAGCTTGAGACTCTCCACCAAAGCAGTTAGAAGGGTTGTTATATTTTCTGCAGATGCTTATAGTCACATGTCCTGGGACGGGCTTCCCATAAGTGTATCTGTCAAAGAACATTGCCAAATGAATCAAATCAGACATTGGACGTGCCCATTTTCTACCCGTCTATAGTCCTCCTTTAGCTATAATATAGTTTTACTCTCTGTACTTCTCTCTAATTTTTGCAGGGCTCATAACATGTTGAGGGCAGGTCAATTAAGTAATGACACTTCTCTTTTAGAAATTTCCAATGTGACATGCTGAAATTCACTACACTCTTCTTTTACCACGTCTTTTTTCTCTTCCTTCCTTCCTTTCTTTCCTTCTTTCTTTCTTTCTTTCTTTCTTTCTTTCTTTCTTTCTTTCTTTCTTTCTTTCTTTCTTTCTTTCTTTCTTTCTTTCTTTTTTGTCTTTTTAGGGCTGCACCTGCAGCATATGAAGGTTCCCAGGCTGGGGGTCGAATCCAAGCTGTAGCTGCCGGCCTACACCACAGCCACAGCAACCATGTCTTTTTTCTTAATCTTTCATTTTTAGTTTGATTTTATTTATTTATTTATTTAATTATTTTTACAGCCACACTTGCGGCATACAGAAATTCCGGGGCCAGAGTTTGAATTGGAGCTGATGCTGCAGGCAGCCATAGCAACACCGGATCCAAGCTACATCTGCTGCGCCACAGCTTGTGGCAACGTTGGATCCTTACCCACTGAGTGAGGCCAGAGATGGAACCTGCATCCTCGTGGAGACTATGTCACAACGGGAACTCCCAGTTTCATCTTTTAAAGAATATCTTGCTTATTGCCAAAGCTACACCAGCTCTTAAGAGGAAAAACAATACCAACAAAACAAAACAAAGATAGGAAACAAGCGCTCTCGGTTCTACCTTGGAGTGTAAACTGTTGATACGATGGCGTCTCTCCTTCCATCCTCCTCTCCCTATGTGTAGCTGTGTGTATAGAATTTTGTTTACTTTTTTGCAAAACTGGGATTGTGCCATAAATATGTTATTGATCACTGCTGTGTTTTTGAGAATATCACTGTTTTTCCCTATTAAAATATCCTCTATATCTCTATTTTCAAGTGTATTGACTTATTAGCTACTTGGGATCAGGAACTTGGTGGCCTTATTCTGAGACAGGGCTGGGGCCACGACCCAGCAGAACAGTGGATGAATTACACGTGTGGTCTTTAGGCAGGACGGGTTTCTTCACTCTGCCTGTTCTTTCTGTTACTGCTACTGCTGGGCCACTGGAGACGGGAGCATAAGATCCTAGAACCATGAGTTTTCAAGGTTGGAAAGGACCAAACTGAGGGATCTTGTACACTTTCCCCTGTGAAATGGCAGGGCAGAGAACTACGTGCCATGCTTTAGGTAGATGGATGAGTTAGAGAAGTTTTCTGTAATGTGCCTATCTCCACAAAGTTTGAATCTCAGCTACTTTTCCATTGTGTCTGCAAAGTTGAGTAGATGATCTGTTGATGATTGAATTTCTTTTATAACCTGGTGAAGAAAAGTCACCGACGTCCAACACTATCTCGTGTGTGTGTGTGTGTGTTTGTGTATGTGCGTGCGCGAGCACGCGCATGCACACACTTGTTCAGTTTTATTACTTTCAAAATCAATCTGAGTAGCATAGCCTCTCTAGGAAGAATTGCCTGCCCCATAATGGTTATGTTGGTCACAGGACGTGAAAGAAAATAAGAAAGAAAACAGAAAAGCAACAGGCGAGGAAAGTTCTAGAGATGGGGCTGTTCCCATGTGTTTAAGGTACTTGTGCTGCACTGCTCCCAAACAAGGCAAAATACCCCAAGTGGTGAGCCTCCTTCAGAGAATCCCCTCCCCGCCAAAGACTTTTTAAAAGTATGAACTTACAGGCCACACACTGACACATTCACTGCTTTTTCCAAGATGGTGATTATCCTTGGTGTTCTCACTTGTACTTCAAACTTAGGAAGCACTGTTGATTGGAGATAAAGGAAGCTGGTGATAGAGTTTCAACTTTGGGGGACCTCGTATTTCCAGGTTCTCAGTAACAATTCCCTATTAATATGTTAGGGCTCAGAAAAGTTAGCCCTCCTCTCCAAGGTAGCCACTTTCTCTCAAAAGGAGATTCTGCCTGAAAGCCTATGATGGATCAATGTAACCTTAATGAATGATCAAAGACTCCATTAGAATAAGAACACATTACGTTTTTTGGGAGATTGAAAATTGCTACAAAAAAGCTATAGGAAGCCCTTTCCACAAATCACTGATGGTCTGTAAGAGTTTAGAGATAATTGGTTCCACTCCCAGCCCAGTCTTAGCCATAGGAAACAGAAAGGTTCTCAATAAGCTCAAATTCTAGAAGTTTAAATATGAAAAAAAATTTCTATGGCTTTTCATAATCCATACCGAACTCCTCCACGGTGAAGGGGTGCTCTGCCAGGTCATCCGACTCCTTCTGTACCACCACTTTGTAAGAGCCCTGAAAGGGCTCTGATGAGAGGGGGAAGCTCAGCTGCTTGAGGCCTTTCTCTACCTGGAGGTTCTGCCATTGTGCGATGCGATTCCCTTTGGGGTCCTGTGGACACAGTAATTGTAATTTGCAAAAGACCCTTGAGTATTAGAGATGATAAAGGGAATGGATGGGGACTCCTGTGTTATCTGCAAAGATGAGGTGAGGCGTGGGGGAGGGAGATGATTTAGAACCGTCTTGTATTATATGAGTTTGAAGGCTTCTCCTTTAATAGCACATTTCTGAAATAGTGTAAGAATGGTTCAGCTAAGAATATGTCCCTTAAATGTACTGGTTTATGTCTGATTATTCAATGTATCATGTCGCTTACCTCCACATATACTAGGGGGATCTGAAAGACAAAAGAGAGAGAAAGGAGTTTAGAATTGTTCTCAAATAGTCTCAGTTCTGATTGATAAGCAAGCCAGCTTTACACAGAATAACTTTATCTGTCGTAGGACACAGATGAATTCCAGATTACATTTTACAGAACTTTTAACTAATTAATTCATTGCAGGCAATTAATAAATAATGTTCAGTATTTTCTGGATTGTCAGCTGCAAATGCACACGAGCCATTCATGGGATTTATTAATATTAAATGCTTACAGCATCCCAGTGAAGAACATTTCTGTGCCACGCTATTTTACAGAATGAGAAATCAATCACTTAAGGAGCTATAAGTGACCATGTTCAGTTCCAAATATTAAGGTGTGTTGCAGAATTCTTAGGTAGTTCTGAGAATAGAGAGGAATGGGAATGGCTCTTTTACTATCAACACTTACTCATTTTTTTTTTTTTTTTTGTCTTTTTGCCGCACCCGCGGCATATGGCGGTTCCCAGGCTAGGGGTCTGACAGGAGCTGTAGCCGCCGGCCTTTGCCACAGCCACAGCAACACAGGATCCGAGCCGCGTCTGCAACCTTCACCACAGCTCACGGCAACGCCGGATCCTTAACCCACTGAGCAAGGCCAGGGATCGAACCTGCAACCTCATGGTTCTTAGTCGGATTCGTTAACCACTGAGCCACGAAGGGAACTCCAACACTTACTCATTTTTATAACTAACTTTATTTAGTGCCTGCCATGTGCAATGTATCATTCTAGGTGCTATGAATACAGCAAAGCACAAAAGAACAATATATCTGCTTTCATGGAGCTTACATTCTAATAGGGATGAATACACGAGAAACATACAGATATGAGATATATTTTTGATATGTATCAATATATATTTGAGATATGTTTGACATATATTTTTGAGACACATATTTGATATATATATATTTGATATATACATATATATTTGAGATATATATCAGGTAGTGGTAAATGTTAAGAAATAAAAATAAAGCAGAGTTGGAGTTCTCTTGTGGTACAGTGGGTTAAAGATCTGGTGTTGTCCCTGCAGGGGCTCAGGTCACTGCTGTGGCACAGATTCGATCCCTGGCCTAGGAAGTTCCACCTGCTGCAGGTGCAGCCAAAAAAAAAAATGAAGTAGAGTTAAGCTGGTGGAGTAATGGATGAGGCGTTTGATTTTAAGTGGAAGAGTGTAAATAGGAACCAGGAGACCAATTTCAAGGCTATTGCAATAGTTTTGTTTAGAGGTGATACTGGGCAGGACAAGGTTGTAGCAACTGAGGTGGTAAAACAGTCCAGATATATTGTAAGCTAACGTGATTTTCTGATGAAATGGTGTGTATGTGAGAGAAAGAGACAAAACAAGGATTATGCCTTAATCTTCTGCTTTAGGAGCTTGGAAGAAAAAAAATTCCTCTGCCCCTCCCCTTCCCAGCAGAGATGGTTTTAATTAGGATCAGCCCAGAATTGCAACTTGGTGTCTGCAGTCTTGATGTAACTGCCCCGCCCCGCCCCCAGGGCATGGGAAGCAGAACACTTTTAAGAGGGGAAAAGAAAGATGGGAAGGCTACAGAAAACAGAGTCCCTTGCTTTTCATTGAAATTCTCCTCTTTTTAAGATAAGAAAATGCGGAGGAGGAATATATTTTGCAGAGAAAAATTAGAACTTTGGTTTCATTAGTCCTGCATTAAACTTGAAAGGTGTTAATCAAGTGTTGGTCTTGAAGAACAAACACTGATTACACTCTCCTCTTATAGGAGAGGTGTGTTTACAAAACTGTTTAATCTTTGAGAAGTTATTTTAAACAGTTTTGGGTGTGTGTGTGTGTGTGTGTGTGTGTGTGCTTTTTAGGGCTGCACCTGTGGCATACAGAGGTTCCCAGGCTAGGGACTGAATCAGAGCTACAGCTGTCGGCCTACGCCACAGCCACAGCAATGCGGGATCTGAACCATGTCTGCGACCTACACCACAGCTCATGGCTACGTCAGATCCTTAACCCACTGAGCGAGGCCAGGCATTGAACCCGCATCCTCATGCATACTAGTCAGATTCGTTTCTGCTGAGCCACAATAGGAACTCCCTGAACAGGTTTTTTTGATAGTTTATTTATTATTTAGTATATCTTTCTAATTTGCCCAATTAAGAATTTTCTTAAGAGGAAGTCTGTGTGACAGCTGACTGAGTACCAGTACCGAGAAAGAATGAAGTACTCTCTTGTCCCAGGACACTATTTTAAATGAGGATCTTGTGCTATGGTGATGCCTGAAAATGCTATTATAAATACCAAATTCTTCCTCTCCCTGGTCCTCCTCCAACCCCAAAACCTGCTCCCAGCCTGTTTATAGAGACAATAATAACTCAAGATGGATATTAGGAGACTTACCAGTTTATTCACGGGGTGAAAATTTTCATCCAGCAAGACAACACGAAACTTCACTGAAACAGAAATATTTTCTGTGAGTCTCAGAAAACTTAAGCCAGGCCTCCGGGCTAGTAAGACAGACTATTAAGGAACCAGCTTTCTTTTGGGGGCTATGCGGGGGAAGAAGATCTTTCTTTTTTGATGCTGTCTCGATCA
Source organism: Catagonus wagneri (assembly GCA_004024745.2). Lineage (NCBI taxonomy): Eukaryota > Metazoa > Chordata > Mammalia > Artiodactyla > Tayassuidae > Catagonus > Catagonus wagneri. The sequence continues at coordinate 4,552,549 of PVHT021183648.1, forward strand.
TAGGCCTCTTTGTACCTGTCTGCCCTGGTTTGTAGATGGGTTTGTCTGTCTGCACAAAGACCAGACTCTCTTCGTTTTTCACCAACACTGTGGTCCGCTTCCTGAATTCTTGGGTTGCTCCTTTCACTTGGATAGAGAGGAACATTACTTCCTCATTGGATGAAGACCTTGGGACCTGAAACATAGGAGAGATCCTGAGAATCCCGCCTCCTAAATTTCTCTCCATCCCTTGTCCCACTTCTCTCTGGGGATCTTGTCCCTTTTCCATAATTTCACTCTCTCATTCTCACCAGTGAAAGCTGGCAGGGACAGGAATTTATGGACAGAATGACTTCTGTCATTTATGATAGGAAAACGGAACATATGATGAAGGAAAATGCATCAGAGAAGTTGAAGTAACATCTCCTTGTAGATTAGCCAATGCAGTTTTTTGTTTTTTTTTTTAATTTTTTCTTTCTAGGGCCACACCCATGGCATATGAAAGTTCCCAGGCTAGGGGCTGAATCCGAGCTGTAGCTGCTGGCCTACACCACAGCCATGGCAACGACGTGTCTGAGCCGCATCTGTGACCTACGCACAATTTGTGGCAGCACCAGATCCTTAACCCACTGAGCAAGGCCAGGGGTCAGACTTGCATCCTCAAGATTACTAGTTGGGTTCTTAACCTGCTGAGCCACAATACGAACTCCGACCAATGCAATTTTGATTCACTTGTACACTGAACTTTACCAAACTGATGCTATGTGCTGAAATAACACAGCAGACACATCTTTCAAGGCTATGGGAAAGAAAACTGCAATATTTTGCTGGCTGTAGACTGTAAGCATTTTACATATGGGCAACTCTGAAAAGGTACTGGGTATTTGTTCCTGGGGATTTCTACACTTTCATTCTTAGAAAGAGAATGGGGTGATGTGTTCCCATCAGTCTATCACTGGGACTTATGTTGAATATTGGCCTAGTTTGCTTTTTTAGTATTTCTTCCATTTTAATTTGGAGAAGTCATGTTTTCCCTTTGTCTAGTGCATACTGCTTTCTTTTTTCTTCTGGCTAATAGGAATTTTTTCTGATCATTAAGTTGATTTTTAGTATCTCTATAAATATTTGTCTACCATGGTTGGAAATTCATGAATGGCCTCTTTATTTTTTTTAATTTATTATTATTATTATTTTTTGCTTTTCAGGGCCACATCTGCGGTATGGAGGTTCCCAGGCTAGGGGTCTAACTGGAACTACAGCCGCCGGCCTTTGCCACAGCCACAGCAACGTGGGATCCGAGCCGCGTCTCGACCTACACCACAGCTCACGGCCGGATCCTTAGCCCATTGAGCGAGACCAGGGATCAAACCCGCAACCTCATGGTTCCTAGTCGGACTTGTTTCTGCTGTGCCACAGCGGGGTCTCCACGAATGGCTTCTTAATTCCTACACTTCGTCACTGCATTTAGATGCCCTCCTGAAGCCCTTAGCGGCCTCTCCAAGCTTTGGCTGAGCCCTAAAGCCCACATCCCTAACCAGTGAGACCTAGCATATGAGATCCAACACCCGTACTCACAGTGAAGGAGACGCAGCCGAATAAGTCCTTCTCTGCCACTATGTCGGTGAAGAGGCTCCTGTTCTCTCTGAGCGCCTCCAGGGAGGCGCTTACAGTTACTGTCTCATTCAGGTGGCTCAGAAGGAGGCAGCCCTTCTCAGGGGTCCCGGTGTGGAGCAGGGAGGGGACCAGCACCATGTATTGCCTGGGAATGGGTGAGCCCAGTTAGAGAAGAGTGTAGGAGGCAAGGCGCTCTTGTCAGCTGCTCTATTTCCCACTGCAGCTCTTGTTACTATCATTAGTTCTACGCCAAGAGAAGACATATTGATTAGCATGAAATCCATCTCTGCCGTTGAATGGCATGCCTGAGAATTGTCCCCCTTTCTATTGTCAGTGCCATGGCAGCGAACATTTAATTGAAGTGGGCCTTAGACTAACATTTGTAGGTTTCCCTCACTTGAAGGGACCCGAACATGGGAGCATCTGAATTCAATTAAAAGTATGATAAATATATTTATTCATGCCATAAATCTGTTTTCCATTAGGGCTGCTGTGAAAAGCAAGTTCTCATGTGGGACACTACAAAAACCATTTAATGTACAGAACTTTTCACTGAATATATATATATATCTATACACACACACACACACACACACACACGCACACACGCACACACACACACATTCAACAAGCCTGTGAAAAGGCTGTGGCAAGTATTTGCTTTCCACTTTAAAGATATGGAATTTGTAACTTCAAGGGAATCCTTGGTTTAAAGTCTTAGTGGGTTGAGCAACTCATGAAATCCTAGTGTGTTGCCTAACCCTGATTGTTTTCACATTAAATATTTGCCTTTCAACACATGCTTAGACAAAAAATGGTCTACTCAAGAATGGTCTTCTAGAGATTGAATCTGGGGTCCTGGTAACTCATGAGCAGAATAGAAACTTCCTCAATATCCTCATGCATATTTATGGACCCTGCAGTTTCAAAACATTTTTGCTCACAGAATTCCTAAAATAATTTTTAGACTCTATCCACTCCTCACATATTTTCAAGTAAACATATCCTTTTTTAAATATGAATTTAAACAGAGACAAAATGTATTCTTTTTGATGATATTTTAAGTTAAAACTTACACTACTCTTTTATAAATCTGTGAATCTTAAATATCATAGTGATAAGATACTCAGCATGGTTTATGTAAAAAATACTCCAAAATGTTCTTTTTGTAATGATTAGAAATTTAGCATCCTTCCCCCTTTCTCTCCTTGGATTTGAATTTTCATGCCTCTTACCGCACAGAAATTTATACCAAGATTTTTATGTTTCAAAATATTTCATGGATCACTCTTCTTTATTTACATATATATGTATACATGCACCCATACACACACACACACATATATATATATATACACATATATGTAATATCTTATATGAGTAGGTAAATTTAACTTTAACTCTATTTTTAAATTTTATGTAAATTTGTAAATGTTAAACATTTTCTTCTGGATTGAATTATTTTCAAAAGTCTTACTAGTATACAGCTGAGAAAAACTGAATAAATGTATTACAAATTGTGATTCAGATATATAACATCAAAATACTTTTGAAGCACATCTTTAATGAAAATGATGAGCTGTTTTTATGTATCCATGGATGGTATTCTTATTGCAAGTGTTAAATGAGGTCTAACATTAACTCTGTTGCTATTTTTGGTTTGTGTAGCTATATGTGCCATGAAAAGTTGTTCATATAAAAGTAAATCAATGACAGATGAAACAATTATATCATTTTTACCAGTCCTTGTAACTTCTTCTGCAGTACATGCCAAAAATTGCTCAGTTCTTTATTATAAAGAATTGTTTCTAATCATCTATCAGCTGGTATTTCCCTTAGATTCTCCTTCAATTTTGTTGAAACAAAGAATCATTACCACATTTTCTGCAAAAAGATTTTCTCTCCTGTCATAAGAGGGCTTTGCTTTCTCAACACCAACATCAGTATTTCAAATTGCTCCTTTCTTTGGCAGCCTAGAGATTTTTAAACTCCAGGACAATGAATGTTCTACGATAACATCTGATTGAGGGAGAGGTCTGTCTTTCTCTTTTAAAGTGGAAGATGGGCAGTTAAGAAAGAGGAGATAAGAAAGGAAAAACAGCATGATCTAGAGCAGATCAGTATGGATATGAGGATCTGAAAATGGATTCCTTTGAAAGTGTCAATTTCCAATGCCCTTTAGAAAGTCTTCATATATTCCCAGAAAATTTACAGATTCAGAGAGATCCAGAGAGTTGGAGAAATATGGTTAAGAATAAGAGAAGATTGAATAAACTAGATTTATAAAATCTCATCATGGGAAGAGACCTTAGAATTGAGGAGGTGACAGTTTCGTAGGAAAGACAAATGAATAATTTAAAGAGAACCTGAAATAAAGGAAAGGACTTTATGTGAAACTCACGGTTTTCCAGAGACTGAGGCATTTGTAGGCAGGAAGACCAGAAGAAGCAGAGTAAGACTTGGATGAAGGAGTTTGTTCTTCTCCATAGTGCGGGGAGAAAGAACCGGAGGAGACCAGACTGTATTGCACCTTACTCCCTGCAATTGATCTGGTCCCAAACATTCCTCAGAGCAACTAGGCTTTATGCTGCCCTCTGTGTAAACAGGAAGTTCCACCCACACAAGGTGTCTAAACAAAACAGAGGTCTCTGGACATTTCCTGGAAGGGTGATTGCTCTCAGGGACCTAATTACAGTCAAGGTGAATTCCTAGCGGGCTAAATAGGATTCCTGGAGGGATAAAATCCACATTCCCATTAGGGCTCACTTTCTCTGGGTTTTACCTAAAGCAGCTAATCGGCTTGTCAACGCTTTCTCTCTCTTACTCCCTCCTTCCACTTCCCCATAGTGCCTTTTATGGCTTTCCTCACATCTCTTGCATGAATCGTTGGTGGGGAAGGCTATAATTTAAGCAACACTAGACAGGCTCAAAATAGATATTTCACTACAAGTCTGTCTGCCTGCGAGTCCTCCATCAGATTCATGTACCTCAAATATTGAAATGATTTCAGAATTTCGTGGCCCTCTACGGAAATGATATTGGATTAAAAGAAAAGCTTTTTGACCTTGGGGATATTACTGGATTGCAGATGAAGGGCCCAGCTCTGGAAGAATGATAACAGAAATATTTTCCTGTATTAAGAAAATGAAAAGATGAAAGGAGAACTAGCAGGACCTTAAAAAAAAAGCTTTGACTTACTGTGCATAACAAAGATCTCAGTTGCCTTTGCCATCTACTTCAGAAACATATTTTGTTACTGCCTTGTAAATATGCAACTCCCTTCCAATCTTTAATCACACTAACAATTTTATCCATGCATGCATGCATCCATCCACACATCTATTTATCCATCTATCCATTCATTCATTCATCCAACTATATGATTGTTTTATAAGTATTTATTGAACCTAGTTAGTCTAGATATCATGCAAAATCATGGAGACGGAATGATCAAATATGTAGAAACAGATTGCACATTTTTGTGGGTGTGAAAGTAGACAAATAAGCAATAAAAACACAGTAGCCAAACATTACTGTTGGAGAAGTTCAGGATGCTCCAGGAGCACATGAGAAGGGCACATAATTAAAATTTGGGCCTTGGAAAAAAATTTAAGGGAAAGCAATTCATAAATTAAGTTCTGGAGTGTGAGTAGTGGTTAGCCAGAGGAAAGAAGGAGATGCAAAGTACATTCTAAGCACATAAGGAATGACATAATCAAAGGCACAGGTAGCAAAAACAATCATGACACATTCAGTAAAATGAAATGTTTGGTATGGAAAAACTGCCTGTACACTTAGAAAAGTGGCGAGGCAAGCTTCAAATAAAAAACAAATTGTTGGCCTTACTATAGGGTATTTGGTGAATAATCAATGAAGTGGCTTCCCTGGATCTGTTTCTTGGAAAGATCACCCTTATTGAATTTTGGAAGACTGTTTAGAAGGAGGTGATCCAGGAGGCAGGCACAATTAAATGGGTGAGAAATGATGATATTTTGCAATAGGGTGTTCATAATGAGATTAGAAGAAGGTTGACAGATTTATATTGTATTTAAGAGGCAAAATTATGGTGCGCAGTGAATACGTGAATGTGATGGGTAAAGGAGAATGTGCTTTTCAATTTTCATGGCTGGTTACTGAGTGACTTGTGATGCCTTTATCTGATTAAGTAGAACAGAGGAAACAGGGTAGGAACAGAAGGAGGACAGAGGCTGAGTGTTGGGGAGATAAAGAGTCTAGTTTCATAAAGTATTTGTGGGATATTCAAGTAGTAGTATTCACAGAGAGTTTAATGTTTGTATACAGAGCTTAGAGCAGTCTGGTCTAAGGGAAACATAAGGTGACCCTCCTATGTAATTTTACATTTTCTAGTAGCTATATTGAGAAACAAAAAGAAACAGAGTAAATTATTTTTAATAATGTAATATTTGGAATTCCCATTGTGGTGTGGTGGAAACGCATCCTACTAGAATCATGAGGTTGCAGGTTCAATCCCTGGCCTCGCTCAGTGGGTTAAGGATCCGGCATTGCCTGTGAGCTGTGGTGTAGGTCTCAGAGGCGGCTCAGATCTGGCGTTGCTGTGGCTGTGGTGTAGGCCGGCAGCTGCAGCTCTGATTTGACCCCTAGCCTGGGAACCCCCATATGCAGTGGGTGTGGCCCTAAAAAGACAAAATGATTTAAAAAAAGTAATTTTCTTCCCTCAGTATTGCCAACATATTATCATTTCCACATTTAATAAATATATAAATCATTAATGAGATACTTTAATTTTTTTAATACTAAATCTTTGAAATATGGTGTGGATTTAATACTTAACAACACATGTAAATTTAGATTAGCCACATTTCAAAGGCTCAGTAGCGCATATGGTTACTGGTTACCATATTAGACATAGCAGGCTTAAAGCAATATTTTTCTTTCTTCTTTCCTTTCTTCCTTTCTTTCCTTCCCTTCCCTTTCCTGCCTTCCTTCTTTCCCTCCTTCCTTCCTTCTCTCTCTCTTTCTATTTTTGCTCTTTCTAGGGCCACACATGCAGAATATGGAACTTCACAGGCTAGGGGGTTAAATCAGAGCTGCAGCCGCTGGCTTACTTAAACAGCCATAGCAATGCCAGATCCGAGCTGTGTCTGCAACCTACACCATAGCTCATGGCAATGCTGGATCCTTAACTCACAGAGCAAGGCCAGGGATTGAACCCGATCCTCACGGATACTAGTTAGGTTTGTTACCGCTGAGCCATGACGAGAACTCCAAAGCAATGTTTTTCAAATTATGGGTCACCATCTACAGTGAGTTCAATATCATGATCAGTGAGTCATGGCCAAGATTTAAAAAAATGTAACAGACTATAATAAAACAGAAAACACAGTGTACCAAACAGAAGAAGTGAAACTATTGATTTTGGAAACATCTGTTTCACATACATGCAGCAGAAACTTTTGGTTGTGTCTTATTACCCCTTTTCCAACTCTGTCTTTAATAACAGAATACCTAGATGTTCACTGGGCACAAACTGCCTCACTGAAAACTTTTATTTCCTTCTCCTTTGAGGAATGGTATATGGCTAAGTTCTGGTGGTTGGAGTGTGAGTGGAAGTAATGTATGAAACTTTCAGTTCATGACTTCAAAAGGAAGGCTTAGGTTCTGTGCTTCCCTTTTCTTCCTTACCACTGGCTGGAATGTGGGCCTGATGACTGCAGTCCCAGTTTCTATTGCAGGTAGGTGGAAGCCATGTGAAAAGGGAGATGGAATGACAAACGAGGCATAGACTGGGTCCCTGAATTATCCAAAGGACATTTTGGCTTGGACTTTCATGTAAGAAAAAAAAATACTTTCTCATATTTAAAAGCCTTCACATTTTGAGATATCCTTGTTTGAACAGTAAAACTTGTATCCTAATATAATTTCTTTCCTTATTACTATGTCTATCATCTCTGTCTTTAACCATGAGTGTCCTGGGTCACAATGTATTGTGAAAATCTGATTCCAGTGTTACCTTGTAAACTGTCTAATGAAAATATACAAAATTTCTTACTGTAGGTTAAAGTTAAACTGAACACCATCAGTTTACTGAGATCTGGCCTATTTATAGAGATTAGAGATTTATCAGCTTATTGGGAGAGCTGATGCCATGGAAATAGATAATGCAGGATGAAAAGAGAAGAGTTTAGGACAGGGCCCCAAGAAACACCAGTGTCTAGGTGATGGCCACGGCCACCCAAATGGAACCAAACAACCAGAAAGTGAGAGAGAAATACAGTTGGAAGAGTGTGGAGTCTCTGAGTCCCAAAGAAGGCCATTTTAAGAAAATAGTCAAGAGAGAGTTTTTACTCATCAGAATGATTGGGGCTTTATGTCAAGACATTGGTGTTAATAGCATACAGAATGGAAATAAACCATTTTAAAAGTTTGCACGATTTTGCAATACATTAATTCAAAAATATGAGAACTTAAAAATTTTAAAAAGAAATTAGAAATAACTAAATGCTTATTTGCACTTTAAGATGAAAACACTTTAAGATTAATTACCTAAAGAAATCATTAATAGTATTTATTTGGTGCTTTATCAAAAATTACAAAGATGACTGGTAAAGATTATTGCTAAATCACTGGCTGTTCATGTCAAAGGCCATGGTGAAATCAAATGACAGATTGAACGATCATTTTTCTGCTGAATTGAGAGACAAGAAGAACATGGAATCCAGCTGTAAGTGTCTGGGGGCAGAGCCTGACTGCAGCTCCAGTGGGAGCAAGAGGAATTTGAGGATCAGGAGCCAGATTCTGAGCTGGTGTGAAAGGAAGAGAATGATAGGGTGGGAGTCCTAAAGGTGTTGGGGTAAGAGGGAGGCTTCTCTAAGGGGAGAGAGAGACCCAAACAAGTTTAAGTGGAATGTCTCTTTAAAAAAAAAATTGCTGAGAGGAGTTCCCACCATGGTGCAAGTGGATCAGTGGCTTCTCTGGAGTGCAGGGACATGGGTTTGATAACCAGCTGGGCACAGTGGGTTAAGGATCCGGTATTGTCACTGCAGCAGCTCGACTCACTGCTGTGGTGCAAGTCCAGTCCCTGGCCCAGGAACTTCCACGTGACATGGATGTAGCCAAAGAAAAGATGCTGAGGATCAAATAAAAGAGGAGAGGTTGAACGTTGTGAGTGAGAAGTGATAAGCCTGAGAGGGGACTATGAGAACGCCTAGGTGCGTGTAGTAAGTGGACAGAGGAATTACTCTCAGGAGAAGCGACATCACTTCAGTATAATCACAGGAAGACACTAGGAGTTTTCTGTTCCTTGGAAGCCAGAAAGTAAGCTTAAGGGGAAAAAAATGACTGGGACACCTGAGTCTTAGTTCTGACTCCTTACATGGTCCTAGGTGACTCATTTATCTGCTCTGAGCCTCAGCCTCCTCATCAGTAAATATGGGGTTAATAATATCTGTGCCATCAGTTCCATCTTGTATTTTCACACAAGATGCTCTGTGTAACAGTTTAAAAAAACTTTAAACCTTACCGTACGAGTCAAAATTAATATGTGTAGTTTGAATCTTAATGACTGAGGAAGACGTCAATTTCATCTCTCTGCTCTGGGTTTTGATATAGGACAGTACCCAGAAAAGGGAAGTTTGGTTGCCCGCATAACAAGTTCTTGCCGGAAATGACAGCACACAACTTTGACAAGTTCTACACAATTTTGATGTATTTAGCAAATAATTACTGCTAGAAAGCGGAGATAAAGAGGTCAAGAGAAAAAAAAGAAGGTAAGGGAAAGAAAGAAGGCCATTTATGAAAAAGAAAGTAAGGGAGCAAAATGCAGGATAAAGCCATTTAGAACAAAAGAGTGTCATTTGGGAGTTGAGAAAAAGAATAAGATTAGGAAGTATATAGGCCTGAATAAGAATGGATAGAAAAAAATTTCCCCTATGTTGCAGTAGTGCTTACCAGGGACTGAATGGAGCTTCCTAATGTCACCAGTTGTTACACATAGGCTACCTGTAGTTCCTAATAAATGATAATGAAGGACATTTTTAGCTGGTTACTTAAGAACCACTTTCAGAATCAGGAGGTTCAGTTACTGGCATGCCACATTCTCTCTATCAGACAGTATACTTGCTTTACCGTTTGCAGAAATATCTTGGGCGAACTTGGAGTTAAGGCAATATGACTCTAGTGAGATGTTCTGAAAGATCAGAGTGTTTCTCATTTGTGCTCTCATTAATGCGCCTTTCTAATTTTTAATGAGAAAAATATTTGAAAGTATAGAGATAAAAAGCATCAAACATCCTCAGATTGTTTCTAAACAATGTGTTTGCCGTAGTTCCTCAAAATTATCAAAATTTTAGTGCTTATTTATTTTTTTATTTTTATTTTTTTGCTTTTTAGGGCTGCACTCGTGGCATATGGAGGTTCCCCGGCGAGGGGTCGAACTGGAGCTACAGCCACTGGCCTAGGCCACAGCCACAGCAACGCGGGATCCGAGCCGCGTCTGCCACCTACACCATAGCTCACGGCAATGCCAGATCCTTAACCCACTGAGCAAGGCCAGGGATTGAGCCCAGAACCTCACGGTTCCTAGTCGGGTTTGTTTCCGCTGCGCCACGATGGGAACTCCACTTACTGGGTAATTTCAAATGACTTGTCTTTGAATTTGCTGATTCCTTCTTTTTCTTGATCGATTTTACCTTTGAAAATATCTTGAATTTTCAGTTCAGTTACTGTACTTTTGTATTCATTGTATTCCAAGATTTCTGTTCTGTTCTTTTTAAAATAGTTCCTGTTTCTTTATTGAATTTCATATTTTGTTCATGTTTTATTTTTGTAATTTCACTTAGTTGCTGATCCGTGTTCTTTTGTAGCTAATTGGGTTTAAGATGATTATTTCAAATTCTTTGTCAAGCAGTTCATAATCTCTATTTTATTTTTTTTTTAGGCTTGGTTATTGGAGCTTTGTTTCCTTTAGCAAACAAAGGAAATATTTGTCTGATTCTTTGTCATCCTTGAAGACTTTCATTGATGTCTCAGCATTTGAATGAGTAGTCACTTCTTTTAGTCTTTACAGACTGGTTTTAGCAGGTGAAGATGTTCTTCTCCTAGCAGGTTCCTAGACTGATGGGGCTATCACTGAGGTCATGGTCAAGTGGGCTGGAGGCAGATCTCAGGGATGCTTTGGATCCTCAGTTGGTTTCAGGGTCATTCTACCTGTTACCATGGGTACAGACAGATGTGGCTTCTCCAGTGTCCCTGGATGGATAGGATGTCTTCAGCGCTGTGGTTGAGTGGGGCTGGTTTGGATCATGGGGATGCTCCAAGTCTCACTCAAGTTCATGGTAGGTGGGTCTGTCATTGGATGGTTCCTGCTGGATCCGTGGATGGATGGGGCTGGTGGCAAAACTATGGTCAAGTAAGGCTGGAGCTGAATCCACAGGGAGAAAGGGTTACTTCTAGATCTACAGCCAGGTCCACAGTCAGTAGTTCTGCTGCCCGGGTATGGGCTGCCTTCTCTAAGCAGTTTTCCCCAGTCTTGGACTCCACTGATGTGTTATAGCTTTCCACCTGGATCCTGGAGCCCTCCCCAGCGAAGACAATTCAATTTGTGCATGGTTATTTCTGTGAGACTGGGGACTTCTTATCCTGCCATCTTGTGATGTCACTCACATATTTTATTTTTTATTAGAAAGTAAAAAAATTCCTTTTTATTAGATGAAATAAATTTATTGTTTCTTGTTATTGGTATAAATGTTTTATGATTTATTTTTATAAATGGAACTTAAACGACCTATTAAAAATCTTGAGTATATCTTTCTTGCATAAATCACATGTCTGTACATCACATTTCTTGTTTCAGGCTCTCTCTTGTTTGTGAAGCAATTGGATTTATCAGTCTTCTTAAATTCTTCACCCTTTTCTTTAAAATTTATAGTTACTTTCTCTGGGTCTAATCAACGGCATTTTAAATATTAATTTCATTTGAGTCTTTCTAATGGCTTTGACCTAATTTTTATATAAAAACTGAGATTTTTCATGTTTATTATATTTTATCAGATCATATACATTTTTTTAAAATCTTTTTTGGGCTGCACTTACAGCATATGGAGGTTCCCAGGCTAGGAGTAGAATCAGAACTGTAGCTGCCAGCCTACACCACAGTCATAGCAACGCAGGATCCGAGCCACATCTGCAACCTACAGCACAACTCACAGCAATTCATGATCCTTAATCCACTGAGCAAGGCCAGGGATCTAACCCGAAACCTCATGGTTTCTAGTCAGATTCATTTCCGCTTCACCACAGCGGGAACTCTGATTTTTTTCATTTTTCTTTTTCTTTTGTAGTTTCTTTTTTCTTTTAGGGTCACACCTGAGGCACATGGAAGTTCCCAGATAGGGGTCGAATCGGAGCAGCAGCTGCTGGTCTATACCACAGCCACAGCAATGTGGCATCTGAGACACATCCAAGACCTACACTACAGCTCACAGCAATACCAGATCCTTAACCCACCTGAGTGAGGCCAGGGATTAAACTTGCATCCTCATGTATACTATTTGGGTTCTCAACACACTGAGCCACAACGGGGACTCCAGATTGTAAAGTTTCTTACTAGGACTCCAGATTATGCAATTTCTTATTTAATTTGTAATTGTAGTAATGCTACTGAAAAACAGATTTGGCAATGTACCGCAATGATTCTGAGTAAGCATGTAAACGTGACTGTTAGGAGCAAAAATGTGGGAGGCTTTTAGATATTATTATTAGCCCCAGGCATTTAGTATTTCACTGATTTCATTTTCCAAAATGAAGAATGTTATTTCATCTGGTGAGTCTCTTAAGTGAAGATTAGTTTTCCATAGCAGTTGCAGTGCTTTACATTCCCACCAATAGTGCATGAGTTGTGATTTTTCCATACCTTGTTTTTTTTTTTTTTTTTATTGATAGTAGCTAGCCTATTGGGTGTGAGATAATATCTCATTGTGGTTTTAATTTGCATTTGTCTAATGATTAGTGATGCTGAACTTCTTTTCATATGCTTATTGGCTATTTGTATGTCATCTTTGGGAAAAATGCCTATTCAAGTCCTTTGCTCATTAAAAAAATCCAGTTATTTGATTATTTGCTGTTGAGTTGTAGGAGTTCTTTACACATTATGGCTATTAACCCCTAATCATATATATGATTTGCAAATACTATCTCATATTCCATAGGTTGTATTTTCATTCTGTTAACTGTATTCTTTGATATACAATAGTTCTTAAGTTTGATATAGTCCCAATCATGTATTTTTGCCTTTGTTGCCTGTAGCTATGGTATCATAGAAATCACTGGTGCATCCAATCATCCAATATCATAAAGCTTACTTCCTATGTTTTCTTCTGGGAGTTTTTTTTTTTTTTTTCCTGTGTCTATAGTGTGTGGAAGTTTCCCAGGCCAGGGATGAAACCCTGGCCACAGTAGTGACCTGAGCCATTGACAATGTCAGGTCCTTAACCCACTACACCGTAGAGAACTCCTTCTTCTGGGAATCTTATAGTTTCGGGTCATACATGTAGTTTTTTAAAATCCATTTTGAGTTAATTTTTGTTTATGGTATAAGATAAGGGTCCAAATTAACTCTTTTGCATGTGGATATCCAATTTTCCCAACACCACTGGTTGAAGAGACTATCTTTTCATCACTGAATGGTCTTGGCACTGTTCTGAAAACAAGTATGAATACTCCAACTTTATTTTTTTCTCAAAATCGTTTGATTATTCAGAGTCCCTCAAGATTCCAAATGAATTTTAGGAATGGATTTTCTTTCAAAAGTGTGATTTTACTATACTATGAATTTTGGTGTGCAGTTTTTTCTTTTTTTTTGTCTTTTTGCCTTATTTGGGCTGCACCCGCGGCATGTGGAGGTTCCCAGGCTAGGGGTCTAACAGGAGCTGTAGCTGCCGGCCTTCACCACAGCCACAGCAACGTGGGATCCGAGCCGCATCTACAACCTACACCACAGCTCATGGCAACGCCGGATCCTTAACCCACTGAGCAAGGCCAGGGATTGAACCCGCAACCTCACGGTCCTTGGTCAGATTCGTTAACCACTGAGCCAAGAAGGGAACTCCAGTTTTTTTCTATTACTATATATATTGGAGATAACTTCCCACCTCAGCATAACTATCTATGTTTAGATATATTTTTTGAATCATTACCTTATATATACATATTATAATTAATCAATACAATATCAATAATAAGCTTTTATTTTCTAGTTGTTGCTTCAATGGGCAAGTCTGTCTTTGCAGAGTAGTTTATAAGATAAATTACTGGAAATAGAAATATTGGTTCAAAGTCTAAAGCCTGGGATAGAAACTTCACAAAGGAAAGGATTTTGCTCATTGTTGAATCCTCAGTGCTCACAGCCATACCTGGTATGAACTAGGTGCTAAATAAATGATAAATATATAATGAACCCAACAAAAAAGTAAATAGGTAAGATGTAACTTTTTTTTTTTTTTGGTCTTTTAAGGCTGCACCTGTGACATAGGGAAGTTCCCAGGCTCGGGGTTGAATTGGAGCTGTAGCTGCCGGCCTACGACACAGCCACAGCAATGCGGGATCCGAGCTGCCTCTGCAACCTACACCACAGCTCATGGCAACGCTGGATCATTAACCCACTGAGCGAGGCCAGGGATCGAACCTGTGTCCTCATGGATGCTAGTCAGATTCATTACCACTGGGCCACAGTGCGAACTTCCAAGTTGTAACTCTTGAGCTAAGTCTCAAAAATTGAGAAGATATTTCCCAAACTATGGCAGACACTTCTCATTGGCTTAACTCCTCACACAGCATCCTTCTCCTTAGCCACCCTCAAACTGTGGGTAACTCTGATCTAGTCTAGTGAGTGACATATAAAGGGAAAACTTCTGGGTAAGGTTTATGGGAAATGTTTGCTTTCTCAATAAAAAGTGAAAGTTTAAGTTGGCACATCACCGACTATTCTTATTTATTCTTCCTGCATGGAAAATGGACATAATGCCTGAGGTTTCAATGGCCTCTTCAGCTGACAAAGCAACAAGCAGTAGGATAAAGGTCTGCGTGCTAAGCAAGTCCAAAAGATAGAAAGGGCCTTGGTCTCTGCCAGTATTATTGCATAATTGTGTCAACATTGGAATGTCAGCCTATGGACTTCTTCCCTATTTATTTAGCAATTGCTAGTTGTTTTTCTGTTATTTATTGCCAGAGGGATTCCTAGCTTATACACAGACAAATGTAAAATGCATTCTAAATAGATAGAGAAAACAAGGACTTAGTAAAGTTGCAACAATGTGAAGAGGGAGATAAATTTGGATTTGAAGCATACTGGACATGATTATTAGCTTAATATTTGATGAGCATTTTGGAGAGAAGAGTTATATTACTGCATCATTTTATCTTGACTGATACACTATTAGTATAAAGGACACCATTATCCAATAAATTTTTCTTTCCTAAAGGATAAAACTCATCTAATTAAACTGTGATATACTACTGATTGTAAGAGATGTGAAAAGACGTGTATCTTAAATCACTGAAATCTGGTAATCGCTAATATTTATAGGCACTATATTCTAGGCATTGTGCCTAGAATATACTTTGATTAATTCACTTTTTTTTGGCTCAAACAGTTATGAAACAGTTATGGATTTTTCCACCTTAGAGATGATAAATAGAGGATGACTACAGATTTCTCACTAGGGCAAATGCACGGATGGTCTTTCAATAAGAGATGTGGGGAACTATGAGGTAGGATCTTAGATATGTTGCATTTGAGGTTCTCCTGAGATATTCAGTGAAGCTTTTCAGTAGGGAGTTGGGTATAAATTTCACAAGTTAAGGAAAAAAAGAGATTGATTAATTGGGACTTTCATCCATTCGGTTAATATTTAAGCCTATTATGAACCAGGCTTTGTATTGAGTACTGAGGGTATTTTGGCAAGCAAAGCAGTCAAGCGGAGAGGATGGATATTATTTAGTCAGCCCACATATATTTCAATGCATACTTTGTTCCAGACACTGTTCTGTGGTTAACAAAAACCCGGAGTTCCCGTTGTGGCTCAGTGGTTAACGAATCCGACTAAGAACCATGAGGTTGCGGGTTCGATCCCTGGCCTTGCTCAGTGGGTTAAGGATCCGGCGTTGCCGTGAGCTGTGGTGTAGGTTGCAGACGCGGCTCGGATCTCGCGTTGCTGTGGCTGTGGCGAAGGCTGGTGGTTACAGCTCCTGTTAGACCCCTAGCCTGGGAACCTCCATATGCCACGGGTGCGGCCCTAGATAAGGCAAAAAGACAAAAAAGACAAAAAAAAAAACAACAAAAAAACAAAAACCCTATGTTTCTGCCTTTGGGGAGTTTACCTTCACTTGCATCAAAATTAAGATTGTGGCTGGTGAAAAACTTGTGAGCACACTGACAGATCTCACTTTGAATTCCTGAGGATAGTCTGGTACAAACACAGCCTCCATGCAGTACTGCCATATTGCTCAAGTAACTTTATCCTTCTGCTCTCCCATGTTTTTATAAACGATGCTCTTTTCCTTTTCTCCAGACTGATGACATTGCTTCTTATTTCGCTGAGAAAGAATGGAAGCCATCAAAAGTGAAATTTCTCATCATCTTCCCCCAGTGCTAAAGCTACCAGCTCCTCAGCATCTGTACCTGTGTACTGTCTTCTCCTTTGTTGCACTGGATGAACGTGTGTGCATCCAAATCATCATTTTATTAATTTTAATTTTTGCTTTTTAGGTCCACACCCTTTGCATATAGAAGTTCCCAGGCTAGTGGTTGAATTGGAGCTACAGCTGCCGGCCTACTCCACAGACACAGCAACGTAGGATCTGAGCCACGTGTATAACCTACACCACTACACATTGCCAGCTCATGGCAATGCTGGACCCCTGACCCACTGAGTGAGGCCAGGGGTGAAACCCACATCCTCATGGATACAAGTCAGATTCATTTCCACTGCACCACAACGGGAACTCTTTTATTATTATTTTTAATTAAAATTGTTTTTAAACTGAACTTATTCTTTTTTGAACACTTAAAAACTTCATTACTAAATTTTTCTTCTCTCTACTACACCATGAAACTTCTCCTTTCAATTTCATTTTTCTCACCAGCATATAAATATATATTTCGTCTGTAGAAAATACAAAAAATCTTGGCTATACATATCTGTCTATCTACCACCCCATTTTTGGGATCCCCTTTCTGCAAATCTCTCAATATTTGTCCAAACTTACTACTTCCATTTCTTCTTTTCCCTGTATTTCATAAACCCACTCCCATCAGGTTTTATCTCTGCTTGTCAGTTATCCATGATCTCCGTGCTGCCAATCTCAGTGGCCAATTCGCAGTCCTCCTTTTATTCTTCTTTCTGAAGCAGCTGACCATAGTTGCTCACTCGGTTTCTGAACTCATCCTGAAGAAATTTTGTCACTTGAATTTCAGTACCCCACACTTCTTTGATTCTGTCAATCATTTTCAGAATCCTTTACTATTTGTTTTCCTGACACTTAAACATCCCTGTGTCTCAAAGTTCACTTCTCTGACTTCATTTCTTCTCAAGTCACAGTCTCTCCAAAGGGATCTCTCCTTGCCTTAGGGATCTAAATACTCTATTTAGAGAGTATTTAAAGTCTTATTCTCAAACAATTTCTTATTGCAAACTATCCCTAATTGCGCTCTTCTGATTCAGATTTGTATTTGTAATGGCTTACTCTGATTCTCCGCAGAAGTCACGCAAGCACCTCAGATTCACCACATTCAAAAGTAAACATCTGATTCCTCTTCTCTTTCCAGTACTGGTTTAATGGTGTCTCCATTAAACCAGTTGCTGAGGCCAAAACATGTGGATTCATCTTTGGTTTCTCCCTTTCTGCGACTTCCAGCCTAAAGTTTAGGAGCAAGTCAAAATATATCTTTAATACGCTCACTTTCCTCTGTTTTATGTACCAAAATTCTAGTCTAAAACACCTTTGCCTCTACTAGTGCAAGTCTCCTAACTTTGCTCCACATTTCACCATTGATCTCTTTTAATACACTCTCTCACAAAAGCCAAAATAAATCCTCTAAAATAAAAATCTAATTATGCCATCCCCTGGGAAACTCTTCTAACAGTGCCTCATGTCTTGAAAATAATTCCAAAAATGTTTACCAAAGCCTACAAGATCCTACAGGACTTTGCTATCCCATTCTGTGGTCTGACTTCATCCTTTTTTTTTTTTTTCCCCCCTAATGCCCTTGCCCGTAGCAATGGAAGCTCCCAGGCCAGGGACTGAATCTGAGCCACAGCTGCCACCTATGCCACAACTGCAGGAACACCAGATTCTTTAACCCACTGAGATGGGTCAGGAATCCAACCTGTGCCACCGCAGAGACGCCTGATCCTTAACCCACTGTTTCACAGTGGGAACTCCCGATCTCATCTTTCATGGCTTGGCTCTGCCCTAATCAATCTGTCACAGTCACACTAGTCTCTTTCCTGTTCCTGGAATACACAAATCCTGCTTTTGCCTCAGGACTTTGCACTCATTGCATTTTGGGAAGAGTTACTCACTACGAATCCACATATAAGTGATATCATATGATGTTGGTGTCTCACTGTCTGACTAACTTCACTTGGTAGGATAATTTCTAGGTCCATCCATGTTGCCGCAAATGGCATTATTTCATTCTTTCTTATGGCTAATATTCCATTCTATGTATGTACCGCATTTTCTTTATCCATTCCTCTGTCGATGGACATTTAGGTCGTTTCCATGTCTTGGCTATTGTAAATAGTGCTGCAATGAACATTGGGGTGCATGTATCTTTCCAAGTTACGGTTTTCTCTAGATAGATGTCCATAGCATTCTCCATTATACACACATATGTGACCATATAACACTATATGTAAATATAAAATTCCATTACACTCATGTATGTGACCATATAACATTATACATAAATATAAATGATTATATGACATAAGATATATTGCATGTACCTATACGATATTACACACACACTCACACACATACACACACACAATTTATACAGTATATATACATATCAATGCCCAGATCTTCATATTGGGTGTTTAATAAATAACTGCTAAAAGAATAAATGACTAAAATTAATGTATAAAAGAATACTGTGTTGGCAAATATTGGCCTTTATTTTCAGTTTTTCCAGTGTGATTCCAGTGTCCACAGAGTTGTCTTTCCCAGCACTGTTATTTGCAAAACTGATAGGCATTTCCTTTTGTGTGTTTAGTCACTGATGGAACACATAGAGCTGACAAAACTAAGTATTAAGAATGTGAGGTGTTCCATTACAGAACATTTTCCAAGTTAAGATGTATTTCTCACCATCCTAAGTGTAGTAATTTGATTGTGAATTAAGCTATGAATTTACATTAACAACTACATAACTCACATTTCTCTAATTTTTTAAATAAAGTTGTCATGGTTTCTTTAGATTCTTTACCAATATTACATTAGACAATGGCCACCTCATCCTCCCATGCTATTGGTAATTCATTCCTTTCCTTTATTTCCATCTCTCCATCCATAACATTTATTGCACGCACACTGAATTCATAGTGAGTAACTCTTCCCAAAATGCAATGAGATTCTGTCTTTGTGAGCTCGTGTGGGTGTAAAATGTTGACTAAACAAAGCATTGAACATTGCGGCCTGACACCACTTCAACAAACATGACAGTCAGCACTACTGGAGCAATTTCTTATGGCGGCAAAGTACCAGTGACAATTCCAATAAAATAAAACTTGCTTCTGAGTACAAGGAAAACAAAAAACTTAAAGTTCTTTTCCTGAACTGAAAAACTTGCAAAAATAACATGAAGAGACTAATGTCGCTTATGAATATTGATAAAATGTCTTAAACGAAAAGTTAGTAAACGTAATCCAGCAGCACATCAAGGAATTACTAATATTATGCCATAATCAAGTTCATTGTATTCCCATAAATGTAGTAAGGGCATCTGACAATCCACAGAAAACTGTGCCATGCTTAATAAGAAAACATTAAAGTACTTGCAGTGAGTCAGAAATAAGACAAAAGGGCGATCTCTACTACTCAAGTTTTTTCTATAGATTTCAGGCAATACAAATAAAATAAAATAGGTATTGATTATACAAGGGAAAAGTAAAATCATTATTTGAACAGGAGATAATTTTATACTTGGAAAATACAAGAGAACTACAGTTGGGTAGTTCTCATAAAATGTCTTCATTTTTAAAAGATCTTACTTTTCTCTTCCACTTGTACCATTTCTAGGTTTCTGTCTTCTCACTTACTGATTCTTTCTTGCATCTGCTCTATTTTCAATGATTTCTAATGCATTCTTCATCTTATTTATTGAGTTCTTTGTCTCTAGTTTCTCTGTGCCTATAGAGTTATAGAATTTCAATCTCTTTGGTAAAGTGTTTCTACTGTTCATTAATGTTATTCCTGGGCTGATGGAACTGCCTTTCTGAGTTTCCTTGTAGTTCCTAGAGTTTCTTCACAACAGCTATTTTTAATTGTCTGTCAGTTAGATTGCACTTATTCCATGACTTTTTTTTTTTTTTTTGGAGCACTGTCATTATCCTTTTGTGATATGTCACCATGGTTATTCATGGTACTGGATGAGTTATTCCTCTGCATATTTGAAGTAGCAAACACCTTTCTTCTCTGGGTAAAACTTTTTTTTAAACTTGATTAGAAACATTCAACAGATTAATTAGAGGACTTTCTTTTGTTTTCCAATGAGTGCACTATAGCACAAGTTTTTGGTTCTACTTACCTGAATGGCTTCCATTTATATTTGAGAATCGGCACCTTCCACCCCCACTGCCTTTGTCAGGGTGTTGCCTGGGGCCCTAATTGCCACTGATTGTGTCTCCAGGGTCATTGTGCCTTGCTGCTGTTGGTCATTGTGCCTAGCATCACCACCTGGAGCACCAGGATGGCAGGTGCCTGTGCCATATCCAGGGCCTCCTGGGTTGTAGGCTGCGGTGCTGTGAGGGGAGGAGGAGGGGAGGATCCAGGGTCATGGGTGTCTCTGCCATGACTGGGTTTGTTGGGTTCATGCACGCTGAAACTGTGGTGGGAAGGGCTGGGATTGCAAGCATGTCTGTGGCTGGAGGGGCAGGGTGACAGGCCCTGCTACCCTTGTTGTCCAATTCCTGTGGCTGTGGCCATCCCTTCAGCTCAGAGGGCAGTGTCCTGTGTACTTCCTCCCCTGATGTTACCAAGTTGCCTGGGGCTGTGGGCTCAGCCACCCAGGTTGCTGGTCCAGGATTGCAGGCACTGCCTCTAGGCTTCCCCTGGCTCTGCCTCCTCTATGTGTCCCAGTCCACTCACCTTTAGGTGTTCACATGTTTGGAATTCTCTGATGTCCTGGTATGTTGGGCAGAGGCATCTTTATCGAGTTGTGTATGTTTTACTGGTTGTAGATTGAAGGAGAGAGACAAAGAGAGCCTTTCACTCCACCATGATGCTGATATCACACAGATTGTTCTTGCCATGGTGGGAGATCATGGTGCTTCAAATGAGGATTCAGAATGAAGTAAGGGACAGGAAATTTAGCTGATTGTTGATAATCCCATTGCTAAGATAGTTCATATTTCTATGAACTATGAGGAGAAGTGAGGAGGAGGGCACAGAGTTTGATGTGTTTATAAGACATCCAGGTAGAGATGTCCAGAAGGCGCCTACATCTTCAGGAGGAATACCCGAGGGTGATGCTGTGTTCTTATCGTAACCTATCAGGTGGAATATGTTTCAGTTTCTTCCATTTTTGGCTATATTAAATCCAATCACTTGATTAAGGTGATATGTGCCAGACTTCTGATCTATAAGTTTATTATTTTTCTTTGTAATTAATAAATATTTCATGGAAAGGTGCTCAGACAGCTTAAATTTCCTACTTCCCATCAAAATTTTAATGCACTTATGTATTTGTTTATGTCAGTACAGAGTCATGTTTTCCTATTTTATTGAATGGATTATCATCTGTATTCCATTTTTTATTTTGAGGCTCAAATTATCCCAGATTTGGCCAGTAAAATTCTGTTTAAACTGGCTTCTGGGTCCGTTGACATATCCTGATTTTTCTTGAGCAATTATTTATCTTCTGGTCCAAAATATTTCAGGCTTAGGTAATAATTTTCCTTCTCGAGACCTGAAATCAATTTTTTTTTTTCTAGCAAATGACCTTAGAAATCAAGAACTGGGCTGTTGACATACCCATTATTTTGGGAGTGGCACTACTCCTATGTGCAAATAGAGCTAGAGAGTGTAGGTTTAAACACACACACACACACACACACACACACACACACACACACACACATACAAGTATATGTATATATGTATATATATTTATATACATATATAAACTTGTACATATTCCATTTGGCTTCTGATGTCCCACATATAAACTACCCCTCTCTAAGAACACCCTCCTCATTTTGTTCCGGCTGACAGAGCAAAGGCTACCCTATGAGCTAGGCTACCCTCCTTTGTAGGAGTGGTACAACCCCACCGTCTTAATTGTCTTCAACTCAATATGACACACATCTTATCCAGCACCATCTAGTGGTGTTGGATTGAATTATTAGTAAATGAAGGAAAGAGGTAGAGAACTGATTTTTACTTCTTTTGTGACTCGTGACATTTTCCAAATTTACTTTAGTAGACATGTGCTGTTTATAAAATAAACGGAATTAATGAATTAAGGAAAAATAAACTGACAAGCCTAGAGAGATAAGACTATCTTGGTAAAATGCTATTCATTCTGTGAGGGAATTAAGCTTAATTCCTCCAGAGGATGCTTAATTAGTTAGTATCTAGTTTAAATATATAGAAAAGTCAGTCTGTGGCTTGTCTTCTCATTTTCTTGATAGAATCATTCACAAAGCGGGTTTTTAATTGTAGCAGAGTTCAGCTTATCAATTATTTCCTTCATATAGTGCCTTTTGTGTTGTGTATAAAAAAGTCATTACCAGCTCTGTTGAAGGGGATGTTTTATTTTTGTATTTTCACTTGATTTATTATTAGTTAAATAAAGTGCAATTATAGCACTAAAAATAAAATTAAAAAGTCATCACCATGACCAATGTCACCTAGATTTTCTCTTATGTTGTCTTATAAGTTTTTATAGGTTTGTACTTTACATTTAAGTCTTATGCTACATTTCGAGTTCATTGTTATGACACATATAAGGTCTGTGTCTAGATCTCTTACTTTTTTTCTTTTCTATTTTCTTTTCTTTTCTTTCCATTCATTTTCTCTCTCTTCTTTCCTCCTCCCTCTCCTTCCTTTCTCCCCCTTCTTCCTTCCTTCCTTCTTTCCTTCTTTCCTTCCTTCCTTCCTTCTTTCCTTCTTTTGTATGTGGATGTTCAATTGCTCTAGCATCACTTGTTGAAAGACTGTTTTTGCTCCATTGTATTGCCTTTACTTCTTTGTCAAACATCAGTTGACAATACTTATGTGGGTCAATTTCTGGGCTCTCTATTTTGTTCCAGTGATCATTTGTTTCTTCTTTTACCAAAACCCCTGCGATTACTGTAGCATTACAGTAAGTCTCAAAGCTGGGTAGCATTTGTCCTTCAATTTTGTTCTGTTCTTTAAATGTCGTGTTGGGTTTTTTGCCATTCTATATTAAATTTTAGGATAGGTTTGTTGATATTCACAAAATAACTTGCCGCAATTTTGTTTGGGATTGCATTGAATGTATAGATCAAACTGAAGAGAACTGTCAGCTTGACAATATTGAGTCTTCATATTCATGAACATGGAGTATCTATCTATTAATTTAATTCTTCTCTGATTTCTTTCATCAGAGTTCTATACGTTTTCCTCTTACAGGTTTTGTGTGTATTTTGTCAGATTTATAGCTAAGTTTTTTATTTTGGAGGGATGCTAATGTAAATGATATTGTGTTTTTCATTTCAAATTTCACTGGTTCCCTGCTAGTATACAGGAGCGCAATTGACTTTTTATGTTAACCTTGTATCCTGCAACCTTATTCTTATTACTTATTAGTCACAGGAGTCTTTTTTTTTTTTTTTGGTAGATTCTTTCAGATAGCTTCATAGGCAATCGTATTGTCTTTCAATAAAGAAAATTTTATTTACTTTTTCCCAATCTGTGTAACTTTGTCTCCTTTTGTTGTCTTATTGCATGAGTTAGGACTTCTAGTATGATGTTGGAAATGGATGATAAGTAGCGATGTCCTTCCCTTTTTCCTGTTCTTAGTGGGAAATTCTAATTTCTCACCATTAAGTGTGATGTTAGCTGTAGGTTTTTAGCAAGCTTTTTAAAAAATCACGTTGAGAAAGTTCTCCTCTATGCATAGTTTGCAGAGAGTTTTTTTTTTCTTATGAATAGATGTTGGATTTTGTCAAAATTTTTCTACATCTACTGATATGATCATATAATATCAGTTTATTCTTTAGCCTGTTGATGCGATGGATTACATTAATTGATTTTCAAATATTGAAACAGACTTGCATACCTGGGATAAATCCCACATGGTCATAGTGTACAATTCTTTTATACATTGTTGGATTTGACTCACTCTTTTTTTTTTTTTTTTGAAGATTTTTATGCACATGGAAATGCTGGTTTGTAGTTTTCTTTTCCCATATTGTCTTGGTACAGTTTTAGTATTTGGTTAATGCTGGTCTCATAAAATGAGTTAGAAGATATTTCCTCTTCTATATTTTGGAAGAGAGTGTAGAGAATTCCATACACCCGAGGCATATGGAAGTTTCCAGGCTAGGGGTTGAATCAGAGCTGTGGCCACTGGCATATGCCACAGCACAGCAACACACCAGATCTGTGTGGTGCCTACAACCTACGTCACAGCAACGCTGGATCCTTAACCCACTGACCGAGGCCAGGATCGAACCTGCAGCCTCATGGATACCAGTCAGGTTCATTTCTCCTGAGCCATGATGGGAACTTCTTCTCTTTCAATTTCATTGATTTCTGCCCTAATTTAAAAATATTTCTTTTCTTGGGCTTCCTTTGGATTTAATTCATTCTTCTTTTTCTAGTTCCCTAGTATAAAAGCTTAGATTATCAATTTTATTCTTTTTTAACATATGCACTCAGTGCTATGAATTTCCCTCTAAACACTGTCTTTGCTTTGTCCTACAAACCTTGTTATTTTTATCTTGTGTTTTTTGTATTTTATTTTGTATACTTTATTTTGTATTTTTTATTTTCAATTAGTTCAAAATATTTTTAAATTTTCTTTTTCTTTCTTTCTTTTTTTTTTTGTTTTTTTTGCCTTTATGTAGGGCCGCACGCGCGGCATATGGAGGTTCTCAGGCT
Source organism: Catagonus wagneri (assembly GCA_004024745.2). Lineage (NCBI taxonomy): Eukaryota > Metazoa > Chordata > Mammalia > Artiodactyla > Tayassuidae > Catagonus > Catagonus wagneri. Next base: position 4,577,473 of record PVHT021183648.1, read on the forward strand.
AGGGGTCTAACAGGAGCTGTAGCTGCCGGCCTTTGCCACAGCCACAGCAACGTGGGATCCGAGCCATGTCTGCCACCTACACCACAGCTCACGGCAACGCCGGATCCTTAACCCACTGAGCAAGGGCTGGGATCGAACCCGCAACCTCATGGTTCTTAGTCAGATTCGCCAACCACTGAGCCACAACGGGAACTACAGCTTGGTATGTTTTTCTTCCTCCTTTTAGCTTGAATTAATATATGCTTTTGTATTTAAAGTGGATTCCTTGAAGGCAACATATAGTTGATAGTGTTTTTTAATCCACTTTGACAATCTCTGTCTTTAATTGGATACATAGACTATTGACTTTTAATGTAATTATTGATATAGTTGATTTAAAATCTATCACAATTTTTACAGTCTTGTATTTGTACCCTTTTCTTTTTCCTTATTTTGTTTTCCACATATTTTCCTGCCATTTGTAGTTTTAATTGGGCATTTCATGAAGCCATGTATATTTGATGGTGGCTGTCTTCACTGTGTTATTTGTTCTAACAGGTAGAAAACAGAGAGTAAAATCAATCCACTTTTGTGATTTCACAGAATCCAGCCTTTTCCAACTAAGTTCCTAAGGCATATCCTATTTGCTTGAAGGACATAGATACTGCCACCACTAGGGGGCGTGAATGTAATGATAAATGTGTGTGTGTGAGTGCATTTTATTATATTTTAGTGAATTTAAACTAAATTTATTGAGGCTTCCTGTGCTGAATTCCTTTTGTGTAATTATGCAATTTTTTTTAAAAAAACAACACTACAAAGTTGGTGCCATTACTATCTCCATTTTTTAGATGATAAAATTGAGCTACTGAGTTGACAGTCGTGCAGGTTATAAGTATTAACATCAGTATTCCAACTCAAGCAGTATTAACATCAACATGTATTAACTGAGTGCCTACTATGTCCCAGGTGTTGTTCTAAGTCTGAAGATACATCACTGAGTAAAACAAAATCCCTATCCTTATGGCACTTTATTCTTGTGGAGTGAGAAAAATTGTAAATAAGATTTGTACATATATATATACATATATGTCTATATGGTGGTTAATGCTGTGGAGAAAAATAAAACAGGATAAAGTGGATAGGGAGTGAGTGTGTGTGTGTGCACGCGTGTGCACACAAACAAGTGTATATATACATAATGTGTGTGGTGTGGTTAGAGCTTCTTCCTTAAAGATGACATTTAAACAAAGACCTCAAGGAAATGAAGGTGTGAAACATGCATATGTTTCTCTAAATGTTACTTTAGAGAATACATGGCGGGGATGTATACATGGGGGAAGGGTGTTGGGGAATTAGGGAAATAGGTGTGGGAGATTAGGAAGCACAATCTTCTAGTTAGAAAATGAAATGGGTCATGAGGGTTAAATGTACAATGTAGGGAATATCATCAATAATATTGTCATACCTTTTGGTGGTGGCAGATGGTAAGTGGACTTACCATAGTGACCATTTTGTGATGTATAGAAATATCAAATCACCAGGTTGTGCATCTGGAACCAACATAGTATTATACTTCAATTAAAAAAAAGAGAAATATAACATTGCTTCATTTTCTTTAGAGTGAATTAAACCAGACTCTGCTCCCATTCTTCTAAAATTCTTGGTGAGAATTAATCTTAGTTTTTGTTAGAACTTTCCGCACAAGGGCGTCTGTGGAGCAAAATATTTGGGAAGTTACTTTCGTCTTTGCTTGAAACTGATCACTCCTGATGTGACCATGCCATTGTCCAACCTCTCAGCCACTTTGAGGCCTGGCTGTTTGGCTGCTTCTGTGCTATATTTGGACACATGGCTATTTCCTGAGACTGGCAGCTCTGTGACCCAGGATCTGCCTCACACAGTCATTTAACTCAGAGATCCTGTCTTTTTACCCTGCATGCAATGATACAGGGGAACCCAGGTAACCACTGTCCTGGGTCCCATAAACTTCCACCCACCTCCTGGTTTTGAATACTTCCTTCCAGTGGGGCTTCTCCTCTAACATCTCTGCCAAAGACTTCTTTTCCCTGTTCCTCAGGAGCAATCTAATTTGCCCAAGTAGCCAAGGCTTTCACAAAGTTAAAGTTAAGCAACCTCTGCTTCTAACCTTGAAAATTCTTAAGGCAAAAGGACACAAGGACTTGGCTTCACTTTTGAAAAAGGGAAGAGAAAAATACCAGAGGATAAGAATCAGCACAGATCACATTCCTTCTAAATCCTTTGCAGCAGTGAAACCAAAACACTTGTTAATATTTTAGTAAATTATTCTTCCATATTAGGAAGGGGAAAATGCTGGAAATACAGAGAGATATTTTGTTTTTGGGGGAAGAGAAAAGTGAGCATGTATAGCTTCAGTTAAGGTTTGTTTGTGTGACCTTTTTTGGAGGAAAAAAAGAAAAAAGGTAAAGGGAGGGGTAAGAGCAGGCTGGTCTTGATATTATTTGGGAAATTTCCATTTTCACATGGGAATCTCCATATCTCCATAACCTCACATTATTGAATAAAAACATGTGGAGACTTCTGTTGCTAGGCACCCAGGTTAGGATTTTCTTATACAACAGTTGATAAGATTACTCGTCTCCCAATTTCTTCTTTGGTCCTTATTTGATAATGCCATTGCTGCCCCACACATATATATTTTCTGCTTTTGCAAGCAAAAATATAGTTCTGGAAGTTTGGAAAATTTCTCTTGATTTTACAAAATATTTTACTGAAGTAGAGTTGACTTACACTGTTGTATTAGTTTCAGGTGTACAACAATCAGCTATACAAATATCCATTCTTTTTTCCCATATAGGTTATTACAAATTGTTGAGTAGATTTCCCTCAAATTATAGTATGTTCTTATTAACCATCTATTTTATACAGTAGTGTGTATATGTTATTCCCATCCTCCTAATTCCTCCCTCCCTCCCATGGTTTCCTCTATGGTAACCATAAGATTGGTTTTGAAATTGGTGAGCTTGTTTTATAAGTAAGTTCTTTTGTATCTTTTTTATTGGATCCCACATATAAGTGATGTCATATGATGTTTGTTTTCCTCTGTTTGACTTACCTCTCTCAGTATGACAACCTCTAGTTCCATCCATGTTGCTGCAAATTACTTTATTTCATTCTTTTTTACGGTTGAGTTATATATATATATGTATATAACTCACATCTTCTCTATCTATTCCTCTGTCAGACATTTAGGTTGTTTCCATGTCTTGGCTATTGTGAATAGTGCTGCAATGAACATTGGGGTACATATATCTTTTTGAATTATGGCTTCTTTTCATAGATTCCCAGGAGTGGGATTGGTGGATCAGACGTAGTTCTATATTTAGTTTTTTAAGTAAAGGAAATCTGGAATTTTAGTCCTTGCATTCAATAAGAAGTACCAGCATTGAAACTTAACTTGTTTTCTTGGAGCAGTGGGATATTAGGAAAATGTGTTAATCTTTGTTTTCTATTTCTACCATCCCTTATGAAAAAAATGTCAGCAATACTTGATATTATGAGAAAGGGATCAAAATGCCTAGTAATAAGTAGCACTATATGCATCATTTGAAGGAAGGGATTAGTACACAGTCTCTTCTCTCTTTGAAAAACATGAAGATGAAATCAAAAAGTGGTCTGGGTTAAGAAGAGAGTTCTTAGACTTCTGGCTGACCTGACCTCCTGCCTTCCGTCCTGTTGGCCTGTGTAATTCCGATGATTGAGAAATCCCTTGTTTTGTACAAAATTCTTTCTCACATTCTAATTCAGATCTGTTGGATCATCTTCAAAGATTTTTTCCAAGCTTCCCATTGTGAAACACTGTGCCTTGTGATAGTGGTCTACAGTAAGGCCAAAGAGATGGTTTCTCACACTGCTTCTGGCTTTTTCTCTGGAACATTTTATATAAAGTGAGATGTATGGAAAAATCTCTGAGATGTTTAAAATGCCATGCAAATATAAAATCACATCACTACTTGACTTTCCTACCAAAAAAGAGAAGAAAAGGAAATCCATGTAAAATTAAAAAACGAATGGACAAAATTCCCTTCACAAGTATGTTAAGTCTGACCTAAAGTACAGACTTGAAACAAAAATGGGCTTCTGAACCAAATGAATGTCATTTTCTTACCTTTCCTTTTCCTAATGGCCCATTTAAAGGATACCAAAAACAGAGATGGAGACCCACAGTAGGACTTTAAATGAGAGACGCCTTTATCAGGTTGATGGAGGTGATTTTTGCAAATCAACCCAAGTGAATGAAGAATTATACAGACAGGAGGATGAAATGGCCGGGGCGCAGCAGCCCAGAACATTAAGCTGTTGAGCTTGAAGCCATTATTTTGGGCAGAATAGATTATAAACATGGCTTGCTCTTTCTGGTTACCAGCTTGCACCCTGAAGCTATCCAGGAGCCCACCAAAAGTTGCCTCGTTAGAAGAAAAGACCTCCTGTCACCTAACACATTGCAATGGATTCAGGAACTTTATGCCAGGAACTAGGGTCAAAGACCAAATATTTGAAAAAAAGATAACTCCAAGTACTCTTATTACTTACGAAATTACAAGGGTTGGGCGCTCTGTGACAAGAACCAGGGGCAGTGATCTACATACAGGTCTTCAGATAGATATAAACTATGCTTGAGGAACTGCAGTTAAGTAGATGACCCCAATGAGTCTAATCTGTACTTGGACCTAATTTACACGGCAAGATCCTGGATTTTAAGCCTGAGGCTGATGTCATTATATGACAAGCATCAAATGTTGGAAGGGAGCATGGATGAGTGTTTTTTGCATGGAAGAGAGATGTAAATCAGTAGTGGTCTCATGGAAGATTATGAAAGCTAGTGGCTAGAGGTGATTCCTCGATAAACCATGCCTCCCAGTATTCATGGCCTTATATAATTCCCTCCCCTTGAATTCAACCCTGCCCTGTTACTTGCTTTTGGAAACAGGTCAACAATGGAAGTGATACTAGGTGACTTCCAAAGCTAGGTCCTAGGAGACTTTTCAGTTTCTGCCTTGTTTCCCTGGAATGCTCATTCTTGGGACACTCTCTTTTGGAATCCTGCTGCCACGTTGTGAGAATCCTGAACTATCTGGTAAGGATGTGTGTCGACACCCTGGTTAATATTTCTAGACAAGCCACCAGGTGATGGCCAGCATGAATTATGTGCTTATTGAGGAGCCATCTTGGATGCCTAGTCCAGCTGAATCTTCAGAGGACCACAGCCCTAGTCAATATTTGACTTCAACTGCAAGAGAAAACCAAAGAGTGGACCCAGCCAAACCACAGAACCATGAGAGAAAAATAATAAATTGTTGCTTTAATTCATTGCATTCTAGATATGTAACTGGAACACATAGCTACATAGACACACATGCCCATACACACACTTGACTTGTCGCAGAGACTGGCTAGTTCTGCATGAAATTTCTTTCTCTTTCCTCCTGAATACACAGATAGACTGACTGTTTCATCGTGTGACTGATTCTGGCTAATGGAATATAAATAGATGTGATGTACATCATATCCAGCTTTGGCATATTTAAACTACCTACGGGCACCTTCACTTCTTTTACTCTTTGCTTGCTGGATAAGTATGCTTTAGAAGTGACACACTGAAAATGACAAAGCCTCCATCTATTTGGGTTACTGTGCTTTTTCACTGAGTTTTAGAGTTTACTGTTATGGTAGCTAATGTAAAATCAGCTAAATACACAACTGGAAAAAATTGGCAATGTTTTCTTTTGCATTTTACTTTTATGTTCATAAGTGAGACATATTTAATTTTCTTTTCCTTTTTGCAATTCTTATGATATTAAACTCTTTTTTTTGGAAGAAGGAAGGATTTACTATTATTTGCAGCAAGTAAGGAGAATGCCAAACAGTGTCTCTGATATTAAATTCTTAAAGTGATTTTATAGGTATTCTTTTTCTGTTTTCTGTTTTTAGGATAAGGATTATCATTTTCTTTAAAGCATGGTGAAACTTTTCTGTAAAATACAAAATTATTTTTACAAGTCTTTTGTAAGCAAAGGAATACTCTTTACTCCTAATTCACTTTCTTTTATGGTCACTGGTTTATTCAATTTTTCAGAACAATCTATTGGCAGTTTTGATAATTCATATAATTTTCATTCTTCTAGGGCATTATCTTTTTTCATCTAGGCTTTCAAATTTGTTATTTTATTAATCTTTAGAATACTGACTTTTTGTTTTCTTAGTTATATCATTTCATTGACTTTATTTTATTAATTTCTGTTTTCCACACTATCTCTGTCAACATTTTCTTTCTTCTCATTTTTCTAGCTTTTTTTCTAATGCATTTCATCCATTTAACAATCTATCTTGATTTTTCAATTCGTATGGTTAGTTAAGGTTTATAAAACACTCTTATGTGTGTCAGGTATTTAAACAAATAAACAAGGTATTTTGATATATTATGTTTTAATTTTTGTTCAATGCTAAATGACTGGCAATTTTCATTATTATTTCCTTTTAAAGTTTTTATGATGGAGAATTTCAAATGTACATAAAATTAGACAAAATAATGTAATGAACCCAAATATATCCACAGTATTATACTAACATAATAAACTACTAGAATCACAATACCCATTTCTAATGTCCAATCATCTGTGTCCACTCTTTCCTTACCTACATCTCATCCACATTCCCATCTACATTTTTACCAGTTCACCTTTCCTATTATTATTTTGAAGCAAATAAGTATTTCAGTATTACTTCCAAAAGAAGGGAAAACAAAACAAACACATTATTGTTATTATACATAAACCTTTAACAAAAGTATTTTAATATCATGAATATTCAAACATTCAGTCAGTGCACATTTATAACTTTTTTGCAAAAATGTCATGATGTTTTTCAAAAAACTGTCTTTGGAATTAAGACCAAAATTAGGTTTATACATTATGATTGATTGATATACCTTTTCAGTCTCTTTAATTCTACAGACTCTCTCTCCTCTCTTTCTGAGACAGTTATTTGTTAGAAAAATTGAATTGTCTGTCAGTTTTCCACAGTAGGAATTTTGTAAATTATATGCTCATGATATAATTTAACACTTTCATTACTTTCTGTACACATAGAATATACAATATGAGTTTAAATTACTCCCAAATATACATTGTAAATATTTTTATAGTCAGCACCTTCCATCTGAAAGAACGATTCTATGAAAGCGAGATTTGTGGTTTCAGTGTCTAATCAAATCGTGCTTCTTAGTGACTACTTATTGTATTTATGACTGTTATTGACTCAGTGGCAAACACTATTTCAAGAATGTAGGCTACACGAATGAAAAAAATGTATTAATCTGTTATAACTGTAAGTTACCTTCAGGAATGGAAGGGTAGCATTTAATAGGAAAGTCAAGGCAAAGATATCAGGGAGAGAGTGAAATAAAAACCAAATTCTTGAGGGGGGACTTTGGGAGACTTACGGTTTTGCAGAATCTGAGGCATTGGCAGAAAATAGGGAGAGGAGAAACAGCATGAGACACGAATGAAGAGGTCTGTCTCTCTCCATAGTGAGGAGCAAATCTCAGGTATCGTATCTCCCTGCCTGCAGCTGCTCTCTGAGACCTTTCAGATTAACCAGGTATTATATGTGGCTGCTGTTTGCAAACAAGCTCCACCCCAATAGAGTTCACAGTTGGGCAAAGAGTCTTCTGAAAGGGTTGATGCACTCGGCGATTACCTCATTACTCTCAAGGCTAAACCCTGACAGGCTCTGAAGAATTTCCAGAGGATAAAATTTACATTCTAGTAAGAATGAACTTTCTTTGACTTTGATAGCAGAGCTCTTGATGAGGGACTTTTAACTCACCTTTCTTCAACTCCTTCAAAATTCTTATCAGCAGATTTCAAAGAAAGCTGCCTTTGAAGGTCACAGAACATGTCACTACGCCAGTAACTTCTTGAACACAGACTCATTTCTGGGACTGAGCAAAGTATAACTTTCGGGGGATTTCTTGACAGTGGACTGAGTAAGGGGCCCTGGGAGAAGGTAATTCAAAAAAAGTGCCTGTGCTTCGCTAAAATTGCAGGTGTGCCTTAACCCCAGCATTCTCTCCTGACCTCGCTCAAGCAGCAGGCAAGCCCTACTCCCAGCACTTTCGCCCTGTGTCATTAAAGCTGCAGTTGCTCCCCATTCCCCATGTTCTCCTGCAGCTTTGCTAAGGTTGGGAGGTAAGCACATTCTGCACTTACTGTGCACCGGGGGCTCTGGAGCATCTGGTTTGGTGGCCAGAGGGACTAACATTCCCAGGTCCCTCCAGGTCTGTAACAATTGGAAAGACAGCTTTAGGCAGGCTACCACACCTTCGTGCTACACAGAAGGCAGAATGGAAGAAACATAATCCCAGTCTGCCTGTGAAAAAGGGATTCATTTGTCCAGGAGCTTCAGCCTGAGGGACAGGCGTCAGCCCTTCATCTAGGGCTACAGACACACTCATAGGGAACTCGGGTGGGAAGACACCACCTTTGCATTCTCCCCTGGCCTTGCCTCAGCTTGCCTATACACATATATAAAAGTCCAATTTTTGCAATTGTTGGCTGGGGTATTACTGCCCTCCTGCAACCCAGATCTCCTGGCCTGGAAGTCAGCAGGGTCTACAATTGCAGACCCACAGGATTATATGTATTTACATACTTTAAAAGCTTCTGTTTGAAGATCTGGTTTTCAGTCAGCCTGAAACTAGGTCACTCTTTTTGGAACAGTGACAAACCCTGAAATATCCTCCACACTGGGGCCTATCATGAATAAATCAAGCTACTTAGACGATAACAGAGGTTTGAGAGACACCAAGAGCTAGGGCAAGGATCAAAGTTAAGTTTCATCTCCTACACAAGGTCACTCCTTCAAGACTGGGAGAGTTAACAGTTTCACTTAATATATAGACTCAAACAGAGAGTCAAGCAAAATGAAGAAACAGAGGAAGATATTTCAAAGGAAAGAAGACAACAAAACTTCAGAGAAAGATCCTAATAAAATGGAAATAAGTAATTTATCTAATAAAGAGTTCAAAGTCATAGTCAGAAAATGCTCTCTGAACTTGGGAAAGAATGGATGAACACAGTGAGAACTTCTACAAAAAGATGGATAATATGAGAAAGTACCCAGCAGAAATCACAGAGCTGAAGAATAAAATAACTGAACTGAAAATATGCTTGAGAGGCTCAATGAAAGATTAAGTGAAGCAGAAGATCAGATCAGTGGCCTGAAAGGCAGTGGGACTCACCCAAATAGAACAGCAAAGAGAAAAAAGATTTAAAAAGATAGTTTAAGGGGCCTATGGAAGAACATCAAGTAGAATAACATTCACATTATAGGAGTCCCAGAAGGAGGAGAGAGAAAGAGGCAGAAAATTTATCTGAGAAATAATGGCTGCAAATGTCCCTAACTTGGAGGAGGAAGTATCCAGGTACACAAAGCGCAGAAAGTTTGGTATAAGATGAACTCAAAGAGATCTATACCATGACACATTGCAATTAAAAGATCAAAAGTTAAAGAGAGAATCTTAACACAGCAAGAGAAAAACAACTTGTTATATCCAAGGGAACTCTCATAAAACTATCACCGGAGTTTTTAGCAGAAAATTGCAGGTCAGAAGTGAGTGGTATGATACATTCAAAATTGTGAAGGAAAAAAACCTTCGAACCAAGAAACCCTATCCAGCAAGGTCAATGCTAGAACTGAAGGCGAGATAAAGCACTCCACTTTCCACTGAAGCAAAAGCCACCAAACCAACTTTACAAGAAATGTTAAAGGGACTTCTTTAAACTGAAAAGAAAAAGTATTTACCAATAACTGGAAAACATGTAAGTAAAAATTTCACTGGCAGAGGCAAGTATATAGCAAAGTTTGTGGGTTTATCACTTATAAAGCTAGTATGAAGGTTCCCACAAGGGAAAAGAGCAAGAGAAGAAGAAAAAAAAGTGACGAACTATAAGGAGCAAGCAAACAATAAAATTTTAAAAACTTTATGAAACATAGTCTAAAATATACCAATGCGAAGCTAAATTTTCGGTTTCTCTTTGTTAAATGGTATAGTGATTTTAGAAATAAAAAATGGTGGCCATTTATTTGGAATATAATAGTTATTTTCAATACTGTATATTTAATGAAGCTGAGAGAAGTCCTTTTTATTTTTCTATGCTATATCTAACCCTCAACTTCATAGATTTTGCTATTGACAATGGTTCAGAGTATCAGTCATTTTCCATTGCAGTGTCCATAGCGGTTATTCAATGTTGCGCCAGAATATTTTTCTCTGCTTTGTTATAGCTTTACAATGATGTTATAATTTTTTTTTAATTGAGCCTGCAACATGTGGAAGTTCCTGGTCCAGGGATCGAAACCGCACCAGAGCGGTGACCTGAGCTTCTGCAGTGACGACTCCAGATCCTTAACCCACTATGTCACAAGATAACTCCCACAACCATGTTACCTTCTTTTATGTTGCTTTTAAAATATTTTATCACTTTGATTAAACAATAGGTAACAAAGGATTGTTTCACCTATTTAATTTGGATTCCAGTTGCAACTTGGCAATTCTCCTTTTCCTTCCAAGATTGAATCCTAAATTAAAAAAAATTAAATTCAGGATATTTTTCACTGTATTTATTAACTAGCTCAGGATTTCCATGACTCTTTACTTTAGAAGCAAATATACCTCATGAAAGAAGAATGTTTACCTAAGATCAAGCAGAACAAGAATTACTATGGTTTAGTGGAATAGTGAGCCCCGAGATAAAACCACACATTTACAGTCAATTAATCTTCCACAAAGGAGGCAAGAATATACAGTGGAGAAGAGACAGTGTCTTCAGCAAGTGGTAATGGGAAAGCTGGACAACCACATGTCAATCAATGAAGTTAGAATAATCCTTCACACTATACACAAAAGTAAACTCAAAATGGCTTAAAGACTTAAATGCAAGACACAACACCATAAAGCTCCTAGTAGCGAACATAGGCAAAACATTCTCCAACATAAATTGTAGCAATGTTTTCTTAGGTCAGTCTCCCAAGGCAATAGAAATGAAATAAAAATAAACAAATAGGGCCTTATCAAACTCATAAGCCTTCATACAGCAAAGGAAACCATAAACAATATAAAAAGACAACCTATGGAATGGGAGAAAATATTTGCAAATGATGTGACGGATAAGGGCTTGATTTCCAAAAATATACAACAGCTCATGCAACCCAATAACCAAAGAAACAAATAACCCAGTTAAAAAAATGAGCAGAAGAACTAAACAAACATTTCCCCAAAGGCACATGAAAAGATGCTCAACTTCACTAGGCATATGAAAAGATGCTCAAACTTCACTAATTACTAGAAAAATGCAAGTCACAACTACAATGAGGTATCACTTCATTCTGACCTCACACTGGTCAGAATGGCCAACATTAAAATGTCTACAAATAATAAATGCTAGAGAGGGTGTGGCAAAAACCTCTTGCACTGTTGGTGGGGATGTAGATTGGTGCAACCATTACGGAGAACAGTATGGAATTTCCTTAAAAAACTAAATATGGAACTACCATATGATCCAGCGATCCCACTTCTGGGCATATATACAGAGAAAACTGTAATTCAAAAAGATACATGCACCCCAGAGCTCAGAGCAGCACTATTTACAATAGCCAAGACATGGAAGCAACCTAATGTCCATCTACCGATGAATGGATAAAGAAGGTGTGGTACATATGTACAATGGGACATTACTCAGCCATAAAAAAGAACGAAATAATGCCATTTGCAGCAACACGGATGGACTTAGAGATTATTATATTTAGTGAAATAAGTCAGACAAAGACAAATATTGTGTGATGTCACTAATACGTGGAATCTAAAATATGGTACAAATGAACTTACAAAACAGAAACAGAATCACAGACATAGAAAACAAACTTACAGTTACCCAAGGGGAAAGGAGGAAAGGGATAAATTAGGGTTTTGAGATTAGCAGATGCAAACTACTATGTATAAAATAGATAAACAACAAGGTCCTAATGTACAGCACAGCAAACTATATTAATACCTTCTAAAATAAGCTATAATGGAAAAGAATATGAGAAGGTATGTATAACTAAACCACTTTGGTATATACCAGAAACTAACACATTATAAATCAACTATACTTCAATTGAAAAAAAAAAGGTATTACTGGAATTGAATGAACCGAGGAGGGAAATTAAAATTTGGTTATTTATTTGGAATATGGCATGTACTATTTTAAACGTATTTTTAACAAGTACAAGAGAAATCTCTTTTTCTTTCTCCTTACACTATAGGTGACCCCCAATTTAGTAGATTTTGTTTCTGTGGATGAAGACAAAACCTTTAAAAATGATATCTGGTTTGCACTGACTCTCAGAATTCAGAAACAAGTACTTTCACTAAGTCTCCATACTTTTCATGGCAACATAGCTATTTGCATTATTAATAAGAATCTGTTCTTTTTTTTTTTTTTTAACCCTGGACCTAATTGGACAGATTGTAAAATCGATGCCTACTTGGAGGAATAATATTTGAAAATAATTCTTATTTAATCAGACACAACAAGCTCACTATTGAGAAATATGGGTGAAGTCAATACTTACCAAGGCCTCTCATGAAACAGACGTAGTGCCTGACTGACAGGGTCTCAGTGCTACAAATATAAAGAGCATTGTTTCCTGACAGGCCAAGGACCTTAGAAATTTGGGAGACTTGTAGATGAGAGGCATTCACCCAACTTTGTAAGTACTGTAGGTGAAATAAATTCTACAGATTCTTAGAAGTTTAAACCAGGATTTTATATAAAAGTTTCTGGACAGAAGTTAATTATATGGCCTTAACAAACACTCTCTGACATAAATGACAGCAACATCTTCTCAGATCCACCTGTTAGAGTGATGACAATAAAAAGAAAAATAAACAAATGGGACTTAATTAAACTTAAAAGTTTCTGCACAGCAAAGGAAACCCTAAACAAAATGAAAAGACAACCCACAGAATGGGAGAAAATATTTGCAAGTGAATCGACTGACATGGGATTAATCTCCAAAATTTACAAATACCTCCTACAGCTCAATACCAAAAAAAAAAAAAAAACATCAAAAATGGGCAGACGATCTAAACAGACAGTTCTCCAAAGAAGACATACAGATGGCCAAAAAACACATGAAAAGATGTTCAACATCACTCGTTTTTAGAGAAAGGCAAATCAAAACCACTATGGGACTTCCCGTCGTGGTTCAGTGGTTAACAAATCCAACTAGGAACCATGAGGTTGCGGGATCGATCCCTGGCCTTGCTCAGTGGGTTAAGGATCCGGCGTTGCCGTGAGCTGTGGTGTAGGTCGCAGACGCGGCTCGGGTCCCGCGTTGCTGTGGCTGTGGTGAAGGCTGGCAGCTGTAGCTCCTGTTAGAGCCCTAGCCTGGGAACCTCCATATGCCGTGGGTGCGGCCCTAGATAAGGCAAAAATACAAAAAAAGAAAAAAAAACCCACTATGAGCTACCACCTTACACCAGCCAGAATGGCCATCATCAAAAAGTCTACAAACAATAAGTGCTAGAGAGGGTGTGGAGAAAAAGGATCCGTATTACACTGTTAGTGGGAATGCAAATTGGTGCAGCCACTGTGGGAAAGAGTATGGAGATTTCTTAGAAAACTAAAAATATAATTATTATTTGATCCAGCAGTCCCACTCCTGGGCATCTATCCAGAGAAAAACATGACTTGAAAAGACACATGTACTCCAACGTTCATTGTAGCACTATATACAATAGCCAAGATATGGAAACAACCTAAATGTCCACCAACAGAGGAGTGGATAAAGAAGATGTGGTACATATACACAATAGAATATTACTCAGCCATTAAAAGGAAAGAAATAACGGAATTTGCAGCAACATAGATGGACCTAGAAATTATCATGCTAAGCGAAGTCAGTCAGACAATGAGACACCAACATCAAATGCTATCATTTAAATGTGGAATCAAAAAAAAAAAAAAGAACAGAATGAACTTCTTTGCAGAACAGATACTGACTCACAGACTCTGAAAAACTTATGGTTTCCGAATGAGACAGATTGGGGGATAGGGGGATGCACTGAAGGTTTAGGATGGAAATACTATAAAATTTGGTTGTGATGATTGTTGTACACCTATAAATGTAATAAAATTCATTAAGTAATTAAAAAAAGAAGTTAATTATATGGCCTTAGTAGTTGCTTGAGCTCTAGGTTGTGGCTCAAGATCTGCGGATGAACTCATAGAGGACCAAATGACTAATTAATCCTTCTGTATAACCTACGAAAAAAATGCTGCAGCTACTATTCCCTTTTTTTTTTAAATTCAAGAATAACCTTTGAAGAGGGGAGACTGTCAGAAAAATGATCAGAAACTCATGTAAGGTAAAAATGAAGAGGAGCACATTCTTTCAACACAAGCTGGGAGCAAGGGCCACCTAAGTAATGTCTAGCAGAATAGACATATTTTGTCTCATTATTTAATACTGATTTAAGCCTCCGTATTAAGACTTAGTGAAGTTTCTTGTTAATTTTTGTGAGGTACACATGCAAATTATTTCTGTCCGGTGGAACAGATAATCCCAAAGATTTTATGTCAAGTTCTGCGTTACTCAGATTTATACCTAACCCAGCTTCTTTCCCTTTTTTTCTTTTTGGCTGCACCTGCAGCATGCCGAAATTGCCAGGCCAGGGATCACACCTAGGGCATATCAGTGACCTGAGCCACTGGAGTGACAATGCTGGATCCTTAATCCTTTGAGCCTCATGGGAACTCCTTTTTTTGTTTGTTTTTTGTTTTTTTGCAACCCATCATTCTTATCCTACCAGTTTTTTGTTAAGTTGTCTGTTAAGTATTCTAGCCTTTTGAATGCTCTGTGAACTAATTATAACATCTTACCGGTTACTTCATTAATAAAGAGCTTAAATAAAATGTTCGACTACTGTTCATTTTGTATTTGTCTGAGAATATAAGTTTTCCTCATAAGGAACAAAATGTATTTTCCTTTTGAAAATTCTACCTTGACAATCATTTGTCAAAATAAGAAGCCGTGTTTAATAATATCTATCTTTGAATCCCAGTTTGAATGATAAAATACTACATAGAAAAACTGCTCTTTTACTTTACACAATTTGACGAAAGGCATTCTCTTTTATTTCAGTCTTTTCTTTTTTTTATGCCTGATAACAAGAAGCAATTTAAATTTATACTCAGGGAGTTCCCTTCGTGGCTCAGTGGTTAACAAACCCGACTAAGAACCATGAGGTTACGGGTTCGATCCCTGGCCTTGCTCAGTGGGTTAATAGATCCGGTGTTGCCGGGAACTGTGGTGAACGTTGCAGATGCAGCTTGGATCCCGCGTTGCTGTGGCTGTGGCGAAGGCCGGCAGCTACAGCTCCTGTTAGACCCCTAGCCTGGGAACCTCCATATGCCGCGGGTGCGGTTCTACATAAAAAAAGGCAAAAAGACAAAATAAATAAATAAATAAATTTATACTCAGCTACTCAGTGCCTGTTGAGAGGGAATTTGGGGGTCAAGTGTAATCCAAGTGTCCTAATGATGAATGTCTTTTGTATGGTTTATATATTAACAGACTTTGAGTAATCAAAGGTCACTTAGTGGACATGACAAGTTTGTTTTGTCAGACTAAGTAAAACATTATATCTTGGAAAAGATTTTTCTTAGGCATAACTTTGTTCAA
>PVHT021183648.1:4596314-4631479 GCA_004024745.2 Catagonus wagneri
GGGGATAACTAGTGCTTTAATGATGGAATAGCAAGGAGCTCCAACTGTAATGCACGGGGAACTATATCTAATTGCATGTGACAGATCCATATATGTACATGTAATCGGGTCACCACATGGTGCAGTTGGAAAATCTGACAGAAATCTGTAAACCAGCTATAATGCAAAAAAAAAAACACAACAAATAATAAATATTGGCAAGGATGTGGAGAAAATGCAACCCTAGTACACTACTGCTGGGTGCTGGTACAGCCACTATGGAGAACAGTATGGAGGTTCCTCAAAAAAATTAAAAATATAATGATCTTGCAATCCAGCAATTCCATTTCTGAGTATTTGTCCAAAGTAAACAAAAACACTAATTTGAAAAGATATATATATATATATATGTCTCAATGTTCATTGCAGCATTATTTACAATTGACAAATTAAGGAAACAATTTAAATGTCCATTGATAGAAGAATGGGTAAATAAGATGTGGTATATATACACACAATGGACTATTACTCAGCCATAAAAAAGAATAAAATCTTATCATTCTGACAATATGGGTGGACTTTGATGGTAGTATGCTATGTGAAATAAATCAGGCAGACAAAGACAAATGCTGTATGATCTCACATGCAGAATCTAAAAACAAAGGAAATGGACAAACAAAATAGAAGTGGATTCATAGATATGAAGAGCAAACTGGTGGTTGCCAGAGGGAGAATGGGTTAAGAGGTTGGTGAGACAGGTGAAAGGGATTAATTGGTACAAAATTCATTACACAATAAGTCATGAGGATGCGATACACAGCATGAAGAACATGATATTGCAATAATATTGTATGGTAACAGATGTTACTAGACTTATGGTGGTGATCATTTTGTAATGTATTTAAATGTCAAATCATTATGTTGTACACGAATTATACTTCAATTAAGAAAAGAAGGATCTTCAACAATACTTCTACTTTGTATCAAATACTAATCAAACATTCTTTGAAAGCATTTATAGAACAGATTAAAATCTATAAATCAGCCTTTTCACCTACATGTGCATTGAAATCTAGCAATGTTAGTGACTCATAGATTTATTTGTATTATGAATCACTTTACTTTTCTTATGACCACAGGAAAAATAAACAAAAATTCTTCCTGGAGAACTTTAACTTCAAGAAGCAATTAATTCATCTTTTTTGAGATAAGCTACAAAAATGGCAGAGGGCCAGAGGTGAGAAATCAGATCTGTATCTCAGATTTGTTTTTTTTTTTGTTTTAAATTATGGAAAAAGACATTTTCATTGTTAAATTAAACCATGTTGAAATATATATGCTTTCTTTTTGCTCCACTGGATCATTGGGGATCTGCTCAATTATTTGTTCTGATTAAAAAGACAAGTAAGTACCAACTAAGTAAACTGGGATAGTGAATGAAAATGTTTTATTTTAATTGGACGTTATAGTAGTCTTCTAGAACTTCCATAACAAAGTACTAAGAGCTTGGTGGCTTAAAATAGAAATTTATTCTCTCACAGTTCTGTAGGCTAGAAATCCAAAATCAAGATATTGTCAGGCTGTCCTTTCAAATGCTCTAAGGGAGAATCTGTTTCATGCCTTTCTCTTAGCTCCTTTGCCAGCAATCCATGGCATTTCTTCTTTTGCCTCCATCACCACGTGTCTGACAGCATCTTCCTTCTGTGTGTGTCTGTCTCCATGTATGTTCTCTTCTTGTAGGACAATAGTCATATTGGGTTAAGGGCCTATCCCACTCCAGTATGACCTCATTTGAACTTACATTTTAATTGTATCTGCAAAGACTGTATTTCCAAATTAGGTCACATTCACTGGAACTAGGGATTAAGATGTCACTATATTTTTTGAGGGGATACAATTCAACCTAGAAAGGAGATAATTTGTAGTTATTCTTTGGATGATTGCTCACAGCTAGCTTTGAAAACTAGAGACAATTGTTTCCCTCAGAGCTCAGTAAATATATAAAATTACTTTTAAACAAGTTTTGCTTAATGTTATAATACATAACCAACATTCCTTCTTCTCATATAAAAAAGTATGAAAAATCTGGAATTCCTGTTGCGGATCAGTGGGTTAAGAACCTGACTAGTATCCGCGAGGATGCAGGTTGATATCTGGCCTCACTTGGTGGGTTAAAGATCCAGCATTGCCGTGAGCTGTGGTGTAGGTTGCAGACACAGCTCGGATCCTGCGTTGCTGTGGCTGTGGGCTGTGGCATAGGCCTGCAGCTGTAGCTCTGATTCAACCCCTAGCCTGGGAACTTCCATATGCCACAGGTGTGGTCCTAAAAAAAAATTCGAAAAAAAATATGAAAATCTTTTTAATAAATTATTTGTGACATGTTAAGCAATTCAAGTCAGATTTGAGTGAAAGTGGTCTTTCTAGCTCATTTCCTTTACTGGTGTATACTAAAACCCTTGTGTGATTCCATTTCTCTTTCTACTTAACTCTGGGCAGATGCCTGCTCAGCCCTGCCCCATTCAGTCACTCCATTATTTTACTTAGTGTCTACTACACTCCCAGCACTGTGCTGGGTAAACAGACTGCAAAAGTGATTAAAATACAGGTTTGGCTTTCAAAGATGTCTGACTCTATCGATGAGGGGAAAATAAATAAATTTTTTCAAAGTGTGGAATTTTTTAAGTGTGGAAGTGACATATATGTGCTAAATTATCAGAAGCATGAAGAGATCCCAACTCTGTACACACAGGCTATATCAAAAATCAGAAAGATCAGGAAAAACCCGCTTTCTTTTTACCACCATTGCTAGAAAAGGGATTCTAATGCAACTCTGGAAATATTCTCTTTCTTAAAAATCTTCAAATTGTTGGTTTCTGTCAACAAATGACAAGTATCGTTCATCTTTCCTTAGCTTGTAATTTTATTTTTGCCCATATCTTTTAAATTTTCCCCATGAATACACTGCATTATTCTTTCAACTTATCTTACTACATATGTCCATGAAATTAATCTTTAATTTTTATTTTGTCATTCAGCCCAAATTCAGAAAGTAAGTTGGAATTAGAATTCACTTTGAGTGAGTTGAATAAATGAAGATAAAATGTGTCTGAATAGTGAAAGCCAAATATTATAGGAAGTTGACATTTATAAGCATCATAAATTCATTCATATTCAGTGAAATTCCAGATAATACCCAATACGACTATGGGGATCATTCATTCCATAAAAGAATTTCAAAGTTTTACCTGGAATAAGTAATAAACTTAATATTGCAAAAAAAAGTGGAAACAGAAATGAGGATGAACTGGCCAGAGTAGTTATTAAAACATTTTATTTAGCCACAATAAATGAAATATTTTAGTACACATGAAAGAATAGACTAATCAATAAAATAGAATATTCACTCTGAAATAATTTGTGATAAAGAAGGCACTTTTAATTAGCAGGGAAATATAGATTTGATCAATAAAAGGTAATGGGACTATTAGAGAGTTACCTGAGAAGTCAGTTTAGATACTCAGCACACAATAGGAAACAAAATCATTTGAGGCGGAATTAAATGAAAAATTTCAGCCAGGACTTTTGCTTCCACATGTGCAGGATTTCATCACCGCAAAGGTCTCTCCAATGCTATTACTTTATATAAGTCACACTCCTCTGCCCTTGCCCTAGCATCCACTAGTCCTGGAAACCACTAATTTATTTTCCATTTATATCATTTTGTCATTCCAAGAATATTATATAAAAGGAATCCTACAGTATGACCTTTTAAAATCATCTGTCTTTTCACTCAATGTAATGTTTTTGAGATCCATCCAAGTTATTGCCCGAGTCAGTCATTTGTCCTTCTTCATTACTGAGTAGTATTCCATGATATGGAAGTACCACAGCTAGTTTAACCTTTCACTTATTGTTAAACCTTTTGGTTATTTCCAATATTTGGAAATACTGTTTTCTTTTTCCTTTCTTCCTGTGGGTAACCTGAACATTTTTGGCATTTCATTTCAATATATCTATTTTTTTTTTTTTTTAGTGTAACTCTTTGTATAGCTTCGTGGTGTCTTAAAAATATTATGGAGAATATATACATGTATATATTTCAGAAGGGAAATATAACATTGATAAAGAACAAAAAAAGAGATAGAACTATAAATGTCATCAATTTATTCAACATACAAATCTTATGTACTTTCAATTCCTATCCCCTCTTTATCCAACCATCTTCTCTTCTGATAAGTCTTTGTTCTTCATTTCTGGAAAAGTTCATCTGATCAGGCCCATAAATTTCCATTTTTAGGCATTTCTATGTTCAGATTCTGAATAGTAGAAGAAAAGGTAGAAATGTTAAGGAAATTTTGTGATCTAATAAAGGAAAACTTTCATATTTTAATTATAAATATTTGAACTTAATAAACTTAAATTATTTTCAGTGATGATGTTCTTTTTTTCATTTTTTAAAGTAAAGACTGGATGGTCTCACAGCAAATATTGTTATTGTCAAAGACGAACCCTGCCAAACAGCCTAAAGGAAGGTATTTTTTTTTTTGGCAGTCTTATTTGCTTTATTTATCACTCTGTCATCATAATTATATTAATTAAGAAATGAGTTATGTATTAAATCAACAAATCAACCTATTCTATGATTCTTTTTCAGGATCAGTGACTAGATATCATTTGACCAAAAGAAAAAAAAAATAGGTATCATTCGACATACAGCTGTGGGTCTCTTTCATAATACCTCATCCATCCCTGTAAAATGGGACAACATAAATCACAAGTGGGGTGCAATGAATGCTAAACATTTGAAAAAGCTGCTTTGCAATTTAAATATGAATAAGTCATTCAGAATATGAAAGCAGAAAGACCATCTGGACTGGGAAGCATTACAGCTTTTGAAATTAAGACTAATTAGGGCAAATACTAGCTCTAGCTGTAAGAAAAATCATCCCCACTATCACACTGAAAGAAATTAAGGAAGCTTGGGTTTTAGTGCAAATGACACTACGTGCTCTATTTGATAGGTTAAAGAAAGCTTTTAGATCTCATCACTTGTGTTGTAAGAATAATTTAAAGTGAAAAGTTTCTGGACCTTAACTAGTACAAATTAAGGTCATGGGTGATAAATATACCCCTAGTGATTGTAGACATGTAAACCAAATGTTAGATGATTTAGCTTTTATATATGGCAAATCCTTGGATTCACCTTCAAACAGGTCACCCTGGACACAGTCATTATACTTGTATTTTTTTTTCTGCTGAGAAATTCTATAATATATTTGAGATAGATCAATTCATAAATGATATATTGGGGTGGGGGGGTCCTTTCTTTTCATTTCTTTTTCTTCTTTTTAGGACCACACCCAGATCATGTGGAAGTTCCCAGGCTAGGGGTCAAATTGGAGCTGCAGCTGCCAGCCTACACCACAGCCACAGCAGAGCCAGATCTGAGCCATGTCTGTGACCTACACTGCAGCTTATGTCAGTGCCAGAGCCATAGCCCACTTAGCAGGGCCAGGGATCGAATCTGTATCCTCATGGATACTAGTTTGGTTCATTACCATGGCGCCACAATGGGTACTCCCAACCAGGGAGTTTTATGTATGGTAAGAGTATGCTCAAGAAGCATCTTTACGCTGATAACAAATGTTTATATTCTTTATGTTGGAATTAGATTTTGCTGTTTATACTTTACCAGCACTGCAGGGAATACTGTACTCTTCAATGGCGTATTCCTCTGAAACACAGAAATGAGGAGACAGAGTGAAGACATTCAGTAATAGAAACAGGAGTAGCTAATTGTACATGAGCTTTGTAAGCTGCAAAAGAAAGTATAAATCAAGGTTATGGAGCCAACAAATGGACTTATTTCTGTACGGAGCCATTTAGGATTGGTTGGGGGAATGAGAGAAAATTAGCCTTGGATACAAAGCTAAGGGGCAGATTTCACAGGTGGATAACAGCCTTTCTCTAGGCCACGTATAGCCTTCTTCCTACAGCAATGCTTTTCTTATTGGAGTTGTATCTTTCTCTTTGAACCCTTTCTTTTCTAAAAAAGAGGAAAGTTTAAACATTATCAGCATGCTAAGATGCTGGTAAGTTTCTAGTTTAAAGTTATGAACAAATGGAAAAATTTCCTGACAGATTACAAAGTTTTTCAAATTTTGTGAGACTGTCCAAGACAAGTGAAAAATAGGTCAAATTTTGGGTCATATCATACATTAATACTGAGATGTGTGGGTTTTTTTAAAAATTTATTGTTACTATTCTTAAACTTCTGGAATAATTCCGTACAGAACAAACAACTTCATATGGGGAATTTAGAAAGAATTGATCCCCTTATTGCCTTATAATCAATTCATAAGAATGACTCTAAGACGTGTTTGGGGAGCACATGAGAGATTAGCATACAGGAACGTGATTATCCTGTGACCATAAACTTGTTCTTTCTGCCAATGAAAGATTGTAGAGTTTTCTTTCAGTTAAGATGACCCTATCCTAGGTTAGTCATCTTTTTCCTTTCAAGGCTTAGCAGGTCTGAATCCCACTCACCTGTCTCATAATAATCATAGGCCTTGACTGTAGCAGGTTTTAAATTTTTTACTTGAATGTCCTGTTCCACCAAAAAGGAGAAACTCAAGACTTCACTGGTTAGCTGGAGAGACAGAAAAACTAAATTGGAATCAGAGATTAACTTAGTTACCAGCTACTCTTTCCAAGATATTATCAAGCCTTGTACTGATGCAACCCTCTGTACCAAAACCTAGAAAGAACAGGATGCTTTAAGACTTACAGTCACTCCATGACAGATAAAAGAAGGGCGAAAAGATGATTCTGTGGACAGTCAAGTGTAGAAAATTGAGCATTGTTGACCTGGCCAGGCTTCATTTCCCTCTGCTGCTATTTTCTTTTCCTTACCCCGTATGTTGTG
Source organism: Catagonus wagneri (assembly GCA_004024745.2). Classification (NCBI taxonomy): domain Eukaryota; kingdom Metazoa; phylum Chordata; class Mammalia; order Artiodactyla; family Tayassuidae; genus Catagonus; species Catagonus wagneri. The sequence continues at coordinate 4,603,222 of PVHT021183648.1, forward strand.
TATGTGAAATACACGATTTGGAACCTGGATTGGTTCGTTAGAACCTCTATGGCTCTCCCAGATCTAAAAGAGTCACAGGGAATCTTACCTCTTCAAAGTAAATCAGGACGTGGTTGACGTTCACTTCAGTCCTTTGAATCTGAGGCCTTTCTTGGAGCTGTTGAGCAAGAGGGTAAGCCAAAGGTTTGCAATAAGGGAATTTCAGGCTGAGGTAATTTTCTCACGTTTTATGTTCTAAGTGGCCTCTCAGAAACATCCAAACGGCTAATTTTGATTTCCTCATGAAATAATAGTGACAATGATTTATATATTATGATATATATAACATAATATATAAATATATATAATATAGTAATATATAAATCCTCTTTCTCACTATTTATATGTTACATGTATTATATATATGTATAGAGAGTATATTATATATGATGTATGTAATATATGTGGGGGGATGCAAGAGAGGGAATTATTTTCCAACTATATATAAAAAGGAAAGAATATATATATGTGTGTGTGTATATATATATATATATATATATATATATATATATATATATATAAAATATAGCTTTCTTTTTTCTTTCTCCACATGCCTAGAAGTCTCAGGCCTGCTGAAACATTATTAACCATGTTTGTGACTTATACCTGAGACCACATAAATAGGATTCCCACTGTTAAAATGATGGAATCACACATTAAAGAGACAAGTTTGAGGGAAAGAAACCTCTTGAAGAACTAAATCAACAAAATAAAATTGCCAAGCATACGTGTCAGCATTTACCATGACTTTGCTATCTGCAAGGGATTTAGGGCTTACCTTTTTCACTGAGGATTTCACAGGAATGAAGCCTGATAGCATCTTCACGTCCACAATGACCATGTTGGAGCTGGGTCGATACCCAGTGTAACTATGAAGTCAAAGCATAGGGACAAGGCAGTCAAACAAAATTCTTTGGAATTCATCCAAGACAGAAATGTCTCTTTTTTTTATTGCTAGCGTTTCTTATTCCTAACTACCAGCCAGCTTTTTCATCTACTCTCTTTGCTTCTGCTACAGTGGTTTGGAAAACTCATCAGAAGAAGCTCATACTCTTCACATCCAATTCTCAATGTTAAGACTTTTCAGTAAGAATAAAGAAATTTTCTTTTTAATAGCTATTGCAAGACTTTCTTGTTTATTAGGTGTGACCTTGGACAATGGAGATCCCCTGAATAAGAAAATCCTTTTGTCCTATTTTACAAAAGGTCTGGCAGTGATTTAGGATTTACCTAATGTTGATGTGAATCTGGACTTTCCTGTGAGCATCCACTCCATCACAGTTCTTGGAGAGAGTATCAACTTTCAGAGTAAAGGGAGCTTTTCCTTCTTTCTTGGGCAGGATGTTGTATCTTAGGGATGTCTAGAACAAGTTGAAAAGAATCCTTTTATCTTTGCACTCAGTCTCTCCCTTCTAGGTGACTTATATCTCCCCTTAGCGTATATTTCTTTCTCTTTTCTTTTTGAAATTCACATCTAATTCTTGAAACTAGTTTTCCCATTTGTAGCATCTCCTAAACCTTTGGCAGTCTCACCTGGAGGTACACACACCCTGACCCTGATGCCACTGTGCTGTATTTTCCTGGGATCTCTGGCAAGGCGACCTCCTGCAGCAACAGGCGATTGGCTTCACTGACTTGGAATTCTTTGGAGAAGGTCTCTGAAGCCTTGATGGTGACCGTAGCTGCTTTCTCCCGTTTGGTGAAAGTGGCTGCTCCATATTTGGAGAGGGCTTGAAGAGCGACCACCGTATCCTAAAAACAGAGGGTGCAGAAGTCACACAAGAGGAAGGTGTCCACATCAACACAACTTATTTTCAGAGTTGTTTAGCCATAAACACGGTTCATTAACTGAATTTCAAGTCAGTTCAGACCTGGTTATTAATCATGAACTATTCTATACTTTGGGGAGGAATGAAGCTTTCTTGTTCAAGTAGTGTACAACGTACACAGGGAAATAATACTCAATTATATGGCATAAAGCAGAGGATATTTCAACAATTTATAAGTTTATGTGACAGTATTTGTGGGAAAAATTCAGGAAAGGGAGAAGAAATTGGAGCTAGAATAGTAAGAAGAGACCGTAAAGAAGGTGAGAAATAAGATGATCTCTGACAAACAAGGTTTTCCTTTCTTTCTCCCTCTCTCCCTCCTTCTTTCTTTCTTTCTTTCTTTCTTTCTTTCTTTCTTTCTTTCTTTCTTTCTTTCTTTCTTTTTCTTTCTTTCTTTCTTTCTCTTTCTTTTTGTCTTTTTAGGGCTACGTCTGTGGCATATGGAAGTTCCCAGGCTGGGGGTCAAATTGGAGCCATAGCTGCCGGCCTACATCAGAGCCACAGCAATGCCAGATCTGAGCTTCCTCTGCAACCTACATCGGAGCTCATGGCAACGTCGGATCCTTAACCCACTGGGCAAGCCCTGGGATTGAATCCCCAACCTCATGGATACGAGTTGTGTTCGTTACTGTTGAGCCATGATGGGAACTCCAAGAAGGGTTTATGAAGACAGAAGAGAGGCACCAGGCAGTATAAGGATGAAAGATGCTATAAGTGAAGACATGGAGAAGAGTGAGCAGATTCCAGAAGAAGTGAAGGGATATGCCTAGTTAGATAGAAGTAGCTGTGTTCACTGGGGAAAGGAAATACTTGGGGGCAAAATGTTGGACAATTTCAGTCTTTGGATGAAAAAATACTTACTTTCTCAGGGAAGGAGTCTTATGAACACCTTGCTTTAGGAAGATTAATCTACTTTATCTTACAGATAAGGGTCCACTAAGGAAAGAAGATATGAGTCAGAGAAATAATCCGTATATAAAATAATGGGGCCAGACATTTTCTGGTGATGGAGGAATGGATAAAAAGTATAAATAAGAAACACTTCTCAATTATTCAACTTCTAGAATAATTGAATGGTTGTGTCTACAGAGTTATTAATGTTTCTTCCTAGGGTCTCTTCCCAGACCTGAGTGGAGGAGAAGCCCCCATTGGGGTTTTGTTGCTTGGTGATCCATTTCACAATACGTGTAGCCACAGACAGGTCTTCTGAAGATGGGGCAGGCTGGGCAGTAAGATAGGCAAGGAGCAAGTAAGAGGTCATCTCCACGTCAACAGAAGGAGCCCGGGGTTGATAATAGAATTCATTAACTTCTTGAGGTTTCCCAGGACGTTGCCAGTGTATTGAGTCCTCTTTGAAATAAATTTAAAAAAAGATGATTATCTTTTTATTGTCTTTTTATGGACACATCTGTGGCATATGGAAGTTCCCACGTAGAAGTTGAATTGAGGCTGTAGCTGCTGTCCTACACCACGGCCACAAATGTGGGATCCAAGCCCATCTGCGACCTTCACGACAGCTCACCTCAATGCCAGATCCTTTAACACACTGAGTGAGGCCAGGGATCAAACCCATGTCCTCCTAGATACTAGTCAGATTCATTACTGCTGAGCCACAATGGGACCTCTGATATCACCTTTTTTTGTTTGAAGTCAATACTTTTCATTACTTTCATGTATACCCCAACAAAAATAGTTATGTTAATGGTACACAGAATGATTTTCTTATTATTTCTATATCAGTATAAAAACTTATAGCACTTTATTGCATTAAAATATTAAAAATACATTATCACAGTTGATTTCCACAATCACCACTTAAGAGGATATTAGGGCAGGAGTTATTTTCTCTGCTTTTACAAAGTGGCTGAAGTTACTTATATCCCAAGGCAGAAAAATGAATGAATAAAATCACTTTTTCTCACCATGCTGTACCCCTTTGAAAAAGAGAGTGAGCGAGAGAGAGAAGATATCATCTTAAGCTTAGAGAATTATTTCAAAATCTAATTCATGAGTGATCACTAAAATTAGAGCTCACCTGGTGAATGGACATACATGAAGTGAAAGTACTAAGTAATCACCAATCAAGCAAATCTTTGCCAAGAAAGTAAGTTGAGTTTCCAGGAAATCACATTGTGTCTCTGTGTCTCTTACACACTTGTGTGCTATTAGAAGCTGGGCTAAACAGCGCCTATCATGTGTGAACTAATAAAATGATCCATGTAACCTAGAGAATTTAAGTGTTAGGTCAACAGTAATTCATTATCTTCTTATAATTACACAATGGATATAAGCATGACAGAGGTGAATTTAGTAGGTCCTCTCTCAAAATCTTCATCATTGGTGATTTTAGGAAGTCATTTTGGCAGTATCAGCTCTTACCTTGTTTTACAGCCTCTTTGTCCAGTGATTCAAGAAGCTGCCTTCGCTTGGCCTGGTTTCCTGCAAGGGTGAAGGCATAGGCCAGTAATGCCTTGGTATAGACCAGATTTCCTTGGGCCTCTGCGGTGGCTTCCCAGGCCCTTTCCAGGCAGAACAGAGCGTTACGGACAACTGGGTGCTAAGAGTAAGATGAGAAGTGACCTTAAGATAGCAGAAGCGAGCTAAAGAACTGTACCCAGGCTACCCGCAGCTTAAATGCCCCAATGTGCTGTGGAGCCCCACACTTCCGACCGGAGAACAATTTCCTGTGCAGCTTCCCAAATGATCTATGTATGGTTCTTTATGCGCCAGTGAAATATACTAAGCTTAAATGACCTGAAAATCACAAAGCGTTTTCCTCAGAGGTTCATAGTTCCATGAGTTCATTCCTTACATTTGTGGGAGAGGTGCGGGGCGTGTGTTAGTACTTACAGTGACAGGCAGTGGCATCTCCAGCAGGGCAATGGTGATGTAGGCAGAGAGCGTCACTTCATCGTCTACCCCACCCTGTAAGGAGCAGAGGCAGAGATGCTCAGACACTCCAGTATTCAGCAGCCAGAGTCAGCTAACTGTAGTTTTCCCCTTGGGCATTTTCACCTGAAAGCATCTTTTCTTGTGTAATAGTATTGACTTTTTTCTTCCTCCTTCACCCTAAAATTCTTAAATCTCTCCTAAATCACTTCCCCTCACTTTTAGTAATGCATTGGAACCTGGGGGGCACACCGTTTTCTTTCAGTAAAAAATGACTAATGTGTGGCTAGATTTCAGAAGCTTTAGAGTCTACTATCCTGCTCAAAGCCATGTCACTTGGACTTGAGGCATCAATGGGAACATATCACTGTCTTCAGGGACCCAAAGGAAATGAAAGGCATCACCTTTATAGCATTGTTTAACAATGATCCAGAACGCTGGAAACAACCATTTTCCTTTTGCTTCTGGGAGAGCCAGTTAAGGGAATTCTGGATGTGCGAATCCTCCACAAAGATGTATGACCGGGCTTGAGCGAAGGACTTGAGCACAAAGGCAGTCAGCCTGTCCAGCAGAGAGGAGGCGGAGACATGAGGAGCGCCCCACGTTCAAAGATCACAAGTCCACGGAGGGGATTTTGGGGGAAATGATACTGGAATACTGAATAGACTATTCTTTGTCCGACAAACTTCTGAATCCATTTTAAGATCTCTCAATTTTTTTTGGTTTCTCCAGAGCTGATACTCTCCCCACCTCTTTTTTTTTTTTTCTCATAAAGTGTCTATTGGAGCCTCTAAGCCTTCCCATCACTCCAGCTGCCAGTTTTTGAATGATTTTATTACATCACAGCCTTTATGTCCTTTCCCTTCTCACCTCCCTTAACGTATCATACAGAAGTTTTTTCCTCTATCATTTCACTTTAAGAAGCTTCCTGCCTTCTGTTTCTGTTTGGGGGGAGTCTTTATTTTACTTCCATCTACTGTACTCTCAGAACAATGTGCTGCTATGAACACAGGATGCATGTATCTTTTTGAATTATAGTTTTCTCTGGATATATGCCCAGAAGTGGGATTGCTGGATCATATGGTAGTTCTGTATTTAGTTTTCTAAGGAAACTCCGTATCGCATACTGCTCTCCATAGCAGTTGTATCAATTTACATTCCCACCAAGAGTGTAGGAGGGTTCCTTTTTCTCCATACCCTCTCCAGCATTTGTACTTCATAAATTTATTAATGATGGCCATTCTGACTTATGTGAGGTGGTACTTCATTGTAGTTTTGATTTGCATTTCTCTAATAATTACTGACATTGAGCATCTTTTCTGGAGCCTGCTGGCCACCTGTAGTCTTCTTTGGTCTATTTAAGTCATCTTCCTATCTATTTAGGTCATCTCTCCGTTTTTTGACTGGGTTGTTTGTTTTTTTCTTATTGAGTTGTATGAGTTGTTTGTGACATGGAAACAACCTAAATGTCCATTGGCAGATGACTGGATTAAGAAGATGTGGTACATGTATACAATGGAATACTACTCATCCATAAAAAGAGGAAAATCATGCCATTTGCAGCAACAGGGATGCAACTAGAGATTCTCATACTAAGTAAAGTAAGTCAGAAGGAGAAAGATGAATACCATATAATATCACTTATATATGGAATCTAAAATATGGCACAGACGAACCTATCTATGTTTCTATAGTTTCTATAGAACCTATATCTGTTTCTATCTATGAAGCAGAAACAGACTTGCAGACATAGAGAACAGACGTGGGAAGCGGGGAGGGAGTGGGATGGACTGGGGGGTTTGGAGTTAGTAGATTCAAAGTATTCCACTTAGAATGGATAAGGAATGAGATCTTACTGTACAGCACTAGGAACTATATCCAGTCTCTTTGGATAGAGCATGATGGGAGATAATGTAAGAAAGGGAAAGTATATATATATGTATGATGGGGTCACTTTGCTATACAGCAGAAATTGGCATGCTGTAGGTCAGTTATACTTAAAAAAAATCAATCAATAAATACACGTTAGAAAAAAAAAGAACAGGTGAGTTAACATAAATGAAATAGTGAGATTCCCTAGTGGTGATGACACACACATGGGTTTTTAAAGGATAACACATCACTATACAAGGTATCAGAGAACAGCTATTTCTACAAATCTGAAATACCATAGATCTACAGTGAACATAAGGAAATCATTATCTTACCAAGTGTTTCCCTGGCTTCTACCACCACGTTCCCCAAAGGTGCTGTATGAACCATCACTGTGCTTATAATTTAACTGTCTTTGATAACCTGAAAAGGAAATTTTCATAGATTTATGAGATAGCAGAGACACTGGAGAATTAATCAGGCTTTTCCTCAAAACGTGGTGAGGAATCACAGGAAAACTATTTTACCAAGATATCTCCAAGATTTGATGATGCCATTGAATTTTCTGGTTTAATAGTGTGTGTTTGTATAGTGCTGGATATCACAACAATTATTAAATCTTAATCAAAGGGATGCTGATTTGAGATATTTAGGGAATCAATGAATGTTTTTCCTTTTTGGGGTAATCTCTCACCACTGACGAGGTAGTTGATGGCTTTGGACTTGATCTTCTCTGTCAGCTGTTGTGTCTCATTCAGGTAGCTCAGAACATAGATGTTAGGGACAAAAAGGACCATATTCTGCTCTCCACAGCCATAGGGCATCTGGATGAGATTCTGAAGATTTTGCATTGCAGAGCCTAGTATGTCACCTGGAGAATGAAAGATATTAAAAAAAATCAGAGGAACTCAGAGCTGATTTATGTTGGGATGGGAAGACAGATTGCTAGCTAAGTGAGAGGTCAAATCATGTATAAAAGGGAGGGCAAGAAAACATAAGAGGTAAAGAAAAATAGGAAATAGAAAGGAAAGGAAAATGTAGGAACAACAAAGTAGATGGTTCAAGGACGGCAAAATTAAGAACAGAAAAAAAAAATTGAATGGCAGGATACATCTTTCTGATGAGCCACAATCTGGTTTAAAAAGCAACAACTGCTTTCAAATGTAATAGGAACCATCATGACCCAGTCAATATCTTGAAGATGAGGGCACGAAGAGATGACCCATCTTACTTTATAGAGTATATCAAAGTAGAAGAGGTAGCACAACATCAATTCAGTTCCATTTCTGGCTAATATACAGTGCAGTCCTTAGCTCAGTGCTCTTTCTTTCAATCCAGTGTCTAGACTCGGAGACTTAATTAATCAGGGATGGTGGAGCTCCATGAAATAGAATTACGGAGATGGACAGCTGCTTATTTTGGGCTGGGAGACTCACCCAAAACTGCGTATGTTGCCCTGGCAGATCCTTCAACCACATTTGAAGGAAGTTTTAGTGACAACTTTTCAGGTTCTCCAGTTTCTGATGAAAGAAGACAAATATATATATGGGAGGGAAAAATGAGAGAAATCTTCTACTTTTTGTCTATATGATCAAGATCGAACATTTCATTTCTCTAGGTCATTATGTCATTTCTTTGATGCAATCCACATTTCTTCTAAACCTGCCATTCATCTCACAGTGAAGTTCATATTAATCATATATATATTTGTGCTAAATTTCTATAGAGTTCCTTGTAAGTGTATGTCTTATATTTATACTTACTTCTTTTTCTTCACTGTTTATGTTGATTTCTACTATAGCTAGGGGTTCAAAAAAATCACATTTACTCCATCAATATGTATTAAGTTCTGCTATGTGCAAGACTCTGTTTTAAGTGCAATGATATAGCGATTTTCAAAAGAAAATTTCCCGACATCCTGGAGTTTTTATTTCAACAGGATTAATAAAATACAAATAAATATTTAGTGTGATAGATACAGATAAGTTCTATAGAAAAAAAAATAAAGCAGTGTTAAGTGTTAATAGTGAGGCAAGGCAAATCAGGAAGTGCAGGGTATGTTCCCTGAAAAGCTCATTGATTAAAAAAGCGTAGGTGACTGGAGAGTAAATAAATCAGGGAGTAAAATGTATAGATATCTAGGGGAAGAGCCTTCTAGGAAGAAGGAACAAAATGTGAAAAGACTCCAGATAGGAGAGCATGCTGGATGTATTCCAAGAACAGATTAGGAGGGCAGTGTGACTGTGATTATATTAGGAGGAGAAGGTTAGTGGAGGAGAGGGTAACACGATATGAAGTCATGGGGGTAGCAAGGCTTTGCAGGTGACACTAGAGGCATAGTCTTTAATCTGAAGGTTTATGGAAGATTCTTGGAAGGTTTGAACAGAGGAGGGACATGACCTGAAATATACTTTAAATGATCCTTCTCACTGTGGGGAAGCGAGGGGGAGATGACAAGGAGACCAGTTGGGAGGCGACTGAGACTGTCAAGAAAGAAAGGTCTAGGGTAGGAGCGGACATGGCGAGAAGTGGAAAGATCCTGGATATATTTAACAGTGGAGCCGGCTAGATTTAGGAATGGATTGGGTGTGGAGTGTAAGAGAAAGAACATAATAAAGGACGACTCCAACGTGTTTATCTCTAGCAAGTAAAAGAATGAAATTTGCATCATCTGAGATGGATAAAACTGTAGGAGAAGCAAGTTCCTGGGGACCAGCAGAGGTTCAGTTGAACACGCCTGCTCTGAGATACCTCATAGACCTCCTGTAAGTGGAGATGATAAGTGTGGACCAGAGATGTAAACTTCGTGGTCTTCAGTACAAAATTATTACTAAAATTCTGTGACTAGATGAGATTATCGAGGGATACTTACATGGCGGAGAGAAGGGTTCTGTACACTAAGTGCTGACCTCAAGATGACTTTAGTTGGTGCCGAGCTGAACATTTTAATGGTAATGTTTTATGGCTGTATGAATATTTAAATGGTAATTTTAAGGGTAAGAGTAAAATGTGGATTTCTGTATGTATTAATGACCTGAAGTTCTCCTGAAAATATCGTGTTTAAATAAAAATACACTTAAACTATAATTGAATAACCAGTAGTACTAGTGGAACATGGATATTTCAATATTTTGGAAACTGTATAGGTAGAAGCTTGGGTACATAGGTGTATTGGAAAGAATTATGTCCTGGAGGCATCAGCTTTAGTCCACATTATTAGCCAAGAGCTTTCAGTTAAATCTCTTAACTTTTCTATGCCTTCATTAGGGAAAAGACTGTTTTTCATCAAATGTCCTGTGATTTTCACACGAGATGGTATACCTATTTCTTGTCTCCCCCAACCCCAAAGAAACATGCCCCAAAGGGCATTTCACCACTATATACTTTGGCAAGTGGCTTAATATGAGAGTTTCATCTATTTTTGATGCTTACCTGATGCACAGAGAAGTGTGTTGAAAGTTTCCTCCTTTTCTATTCCTTCAGGCTTTGTGTTGAAAGAAAACACAAATCAAAAAGTAAAGCCATACCGAATGTATAGGAGAAAAAGCAATCATTTTAAAGTAGAAGAGAAGATGTTAGTGAAGCCTTGAGTTGTGGACATATTCCCATTTGTGGGTATGGAATGTCACAGTCACGTACATATTGGATAACGCTAATAATAAGGCCTCCGAGACCCAGAGAAAGTAGACCCATGTACCTCCACTATTAAGGGCTTGACCACCGTGTCCTTCTGTCCAAGTGCTGGGACTTGGGGCACCTCACTGCCACACGATTCCTGAGACTTCAGGGCTTCGGCAGTAGCTGTGAAATTCACCTTTCCTGGGGAATAAGAGTTTTAAGGAGTTAAACAGTGATTCTATATGGAATGCTTTCTTCTTTTTAAGTTTCCTGACACATACAATGGTTTTCTTGCAACTGGTCTTTGTTTATTTATTTATTTTTTTGTCTTTTTGCCTTAATGTAGAGCCGCACCCGCGGCATATGGAGGTTCCCAGGCTAGGGGTCTAACAGGAGCTGTAGCTGCCGGCCTTCGCCACAGCCACAGCAACGCCAGATCCGAGCTGCGTCTGCCACCTACACCACAGCCACAGCAACGCCGGATCCTTAAGCCACTGAGCAAGGCCAGGGGTCGAACCCGCAACCTCATGGTTCCTAGTCGGATTCGTTAACCACTGAGCCACAAAGGGAACTCCCGCAACTGGTCATTGTTAAAAGAGGAGAAAAAGACATGAATCTGGGTCAGAGAGGAAAGCAAATCATGACAACATAGGAAGTAGGATTTGTGAACAACTTTTATTACTCACCCAGTGACTTTGGGGTCACAGCCCAGGACACTGTTTTCTGCTGGTTTCCACAGACACAGTGAGAGTTTTCACTCTCCTCTACCGGGACGGCCAGGAAGGCAGGAGAGGCCTCCAGCTGCACACTGACCTGTCCCCCGTCCCCGGCCGCGAGTTTGAGGAAGAACACAGGCAAAGGGTCAGTCACAGGCGGGAGAGGCTTAAAGGGATGATGCATACTAGCTGGGAGGCTTGGAAGAACTGTTCAATGAAGGTAAAGACTGTCAAATATTTCATAGTTTAGATGTTCGGTGTTGAAAAACTGACAGGAATTAGAATAACTGTCCAGGATGTAGGCTTTTGCCAACACAAGGAAAAGACATTTTTTTAGTTAGAGTGAAAAAATACTCAGGTGGAAATAATATCTGAACTTAAGAATATACCAATAATATATGAATATAACTATCTTGGACCTGTGGGGGAGCTTTGCTCTTGTCACCTAGTCCGTTCCATAATTAGGCTCCACCACATTCAACTTGAGTTCCTGGGAGATCTAGGACATGAAAGGTGCTCCTTCCACCTAACCTTTGCTTATGTCCAGAGAAGTACCCTTACCCGGATGCAGTGGGTCAGATAGTTGAACACGGTGGCTTTGAGTGTGAAGGCTTCTCCTCGAACTACAGAGTAGGGAAGGGTGAGTTCCAGGAAGAAGGGCTGGAAGACTTGAAGAGAGACGGTGGGGGAGAGGCCAAGCCCCGCTGTTCCAGACAAGCAGAGCGCACTGGCTTTCCACTCTGTGATGGTGTCAGGGACCTTCACTGCCAACTCATGGCTACCCGACACACTGGGGAGGGGAAAAAGAGGACGCTAGCCAGAGAATCCCTTTTGAGGCATGGACCATAGCTGATCCCAGAGCGAGACAGCCTAGTGACCTGGTGCGTTAAATGCTAAATTTGATATACGGTTGGTGTTGCTAGGGAGGTCTCTGAAAGTTTCTTTTTCCTTCTTAGGGTTGAGGGTAGCTTCCTACTTTCTATTATTTTAGGTATCTCGGGACAAAATTAGAAAAAAAATGGTATTGTTTAGCTGTGAGAGAAACGAACTATGAATCTAAATAACTATCAAGAAAGAGAGCAGCTGAACAGAAAGGACTGGGAAAGGATAATCACATCGGATTCACAGTGGAGGGTTCGAGTCCTTTTCCGAGCTCGATTCCAGGCAACACGCAACTTACTCGAGTGGCACCAACTTCCAGATCCAGGTCTCAGGGAAGTATTTCCGGACTGTCTCTTTTACTTCCATGGCTGGACTCTCTTCTCTCGTCATCGTCATATAACCTAGCCCTGCACCTTCAGGTAGCAAAGGAGAGGCTGCTGGTGCACCTGCTGGACCTAGTGGACCTGGTAGAGCTAAACCTATGGAGAGAGGACACGCACGGCCCAAGGTAAGCCTCAGTTTTATCACTGATTTCTTAGAGCTGCCTTATTCATCAAGTAGAATAAAGTCATGTGCTCGGGGAATGTTTATTATTAGAACAGTTTAACCTGCCAGCCTGTTGCTTTTTTAGCTTATCTATTTTTCCTACTGGAAGGCGAATCCTATTGCTTCATCAAAGAGTTTAGAAATAAAGGTATTTTTTTCTCTAGAAATGAAAACCAATGCAGCTCTCCCTAAGGTGATTATTCAACTGATGACGGGAAGAGTTAAAGACTGCTCAGACATTGACGAATGACCACATGTTCTCCAGTTGTAGTGAGAATGAAACAAGAGGGGTGGATAAAAACATTAACTGTTTTTTTTTTTTTAAACAGTTAATGAGCTATGGTGACAGGAACAATAAGACATAGTGAAGTGTGTGTTATAGTCAGCAGAGACTCAATAAAGGACAGAAAATAAACTTCAGATTGGTCAGAAAAGAATTCACCCAGGTAGAACTGAAGATGACCAAGGAAGGATGAGATACAGAGGAGAATGAAGAAGGCATTCTAAGGACACTACTTGTACCTGTGTGTGCACAGAGGTTAGGGTGGTGACCTTGAGGGATGGGAAAAACTTACCTCTTAGGAGTAGAACATCTACCGGGGGTGTGTTTAACATAGTTGAGTAAATAATAGGTGTAATTATATAATGAAAAACCATGAAGGTTATGACAAATAAATTAGATCTGTTAAGGAGGCAGGAGATGGATTGCTTTTTTTTTTTAAAAAGTGACGATTGGGAGTTACCGTTGTGGCTTAGCGGAGACGAATCCAACTAGGAACCATGTGGTTGCAGGTTCGATCCCTGGCCTCGCTCGGTTGGGTTAAGGATCCAGTGTTGCTGTGAGCTGTGGTGTAGGTCGCAGATGTGGCTCGGATCTGGCATTGCTGTGGCTGTGGTGTAGACTGGTGGCCACAGCTCTGATTAGACCCCTAGCCTGGGAAACTTCATATGCCATGGCTGCGGCCGTAAAAAAAGGACAAAAAGACAAAAAAAAAAGTGACGATTGGGAGGGGGAAGGGAGTGGGATGGACGGGGAGTTTGGGGATAGTAGATGCAAGCTGTTACATTTAGAATGGAGACGATGATGTCCTACTGTGCAGCACAGGGAACTCTATTCAATTTCATGGGATAAACCATAACGGAAAGGAATATCAAAAAAAAGAATGTATATACGTATATAACTAAGCCACTCTGTGGTATAACACAAATTAGCACAACATTGTAAAGCAACTATATTTTAACAAAATGTTTAAAGTGGTAATCAGAAGATATAAAGATAATATGCGTATGTATATAAATAAAATACTAGAGTCAAACATGTTCTTTTAAAACCTTAAGTATAATGACTCCATGAATTCTGGATGTAGTGACTCTGTGTGAGAAAGAGAGAACATGATAAAGCAACTTAGAAGGGTGATATGCCTTTCACAGTGCATAGGCTGGATTTACGTGGAGAAAGTCTGGAGGCAAGGAAGGTGGCTTTTTAATAATTTGGTTATGAAATAACGAAGAACAGGATGAAGGTGGTATAACCGAAAATGAAAAGGAAAGAATGGAGAGGAGACAAATACTAAAAGCAAAATTCATGTAAAGTACTACGGAATATTTGGGATCAGAATGCAAATGATGGTATTCTGTTTTCAGATTTTGTGGATCATCCATCAACATGTTTTTAGGATTGGAAAGCAAATATACACCTCTATATTTGTACAATGTAAGAGGGATAAGAAAATTAAGTAATAAAAATGCTTTTTTAGTTTCCTTCAACAACAACAAAAAAACACATGCTATCGCATGGGACTGACATTATATTTTTTTCACTTTAGGCTCACAACACCTCAGTGACTTTGGTGTTGTCATTCTGACTTTCAATTGAGCCTCCAAAATGCAAACTACTGCCTTTGGAGTGGATAAGCAATGAAATCCTGCTGTGTAGCACAGGGAACTATATCTAGTCACTTATGATGGAACATGATGGTGGATAATGTGAGAAAAAGGATACGTATATATGTATGACTGGGTTGCTTTGCTGTGTAGCAGAAATTGACAGAACATTGGAAATCAATTATAACGGAAAAAATAAAAATCTTAAAAAAAAGGTTAAATGAGTCTGAGAATTTTTGAAGTCATATATGTCATACCAGACAGAAGTATGAGGAAAATACGTTCTTTTTTCTCTGTAACTTTCTATTGAGGGAATACCCTTATTCACCCCTCTGTTTTCAACTAGAACTTTATTCCTTGTCTTCCTAGGCAAACAATTTCTACTGTACTAAATTTGTGTTTATTTTATCTTTTTTTTTTTTTTTTTGTCTTTTGTCTTTTTAGGCATATGGAGGTTCCCAAGCTAGGGGTCAAATCAGAGCTGTAGCTGCCAGCCTATGCCACAGCCACAGCAGCGAGGGATCCAGGCCATGTCTGTGACTTATACCACAGCTCATGACCATGCCGGATCCTTAACCCACTGAGAGAGGCCAGGGATCGAACCCACATCTTCATGGATACTAGTCGGGTTCATTAACCACTGAGCCATGATGGGAATTAAATTTTATCTTTGATTTAAAAAAGATTTTTTTTATGGCCACGCCCATGGCAAATGGAAGTTCCCCGGCCAGGCTTTGAATCTGAGCCATAGCTGCAGCAATGCCAGATCCTTAACCCATGGCTCTGCAGCCACCCAAGCTGCTGCAGTCAGATTCCTAACCCACTGCGCCACAGTGGGAACTCCATGTTTATGTTATTAAAAAAACAAAACAAAACACTTTATACCACCACATTTCTTCTGAGGAAGTAGGATTGCTAGGCATCGCAGCATGCCTAAAGACATGCCTCTAGGGCTGTGAACAGCAGAAAAGAAAGCAGTCAGAGTTAGAATCTTTTCAACTTTTCTTCTTTTCCAGGTATACTTGAGACACACAAGAGATTAGCAGTATATCTCCCAAAAGTTGAATTATTCTATTCCGTTCTGTATATCAAAATTACTTTGATTTCCACAGAAGAATATGACAGAGGCAAATAATATCCATATCAGCCTTCATATTTCTCAGCATCCTTTGCAGGCAGGGCAACATGCTATATACCACATCCACTGCTGGCTGTAAAAAGTCATGTGCAGACCTATTTCTTCTTCCCCATGGTAATAACCATGGAAGGCACATTGGCAAGGAAATGTCACAGGAGGAAAGGCAAACAGATCTCCTGACAGTGACTAGTAAGGAACTGTTCTGGACGGTTTCTGGACTCACAGGCAAAAAATAAACTGTTATATGCTTAGCCTCTGAGATGTGGGCATTTTGTTTCTTACTGAAATATAATTTATCTTATCCCAACTAATTTAGGTATTGAATCCACAATGGACAAGGAGAATTTAAAGTACCAAGACTATGGAAAGCTGTGACAAAAAAGTGTTTGGTTTTGATTTCAGAGAGAGAGAGAGAAATAATAATTCTTAAGAATTATTTTTTTTTCCTGAGGAAAAATGTTATTTGAAGAAAATTTATCATGAAGTTGCTATAGAGTCACAGCATTCAATACTGAACAAATAGCTTTTTGAAGTTCCTGCTGTAGGTGGTGGATTAAGAATCTGACTGTGGGGAGTTCCAACCGTGGAGCAGCGGAAACGAACCATGAGGTTGCAGGTTCAACCCCTGGCGTCGCCCAGTGGGTTAAGGATCTGGCATTACTGTGAGCTGTGGTGTAGGTCACAGACATGGTTGGACCTAGCCTTGCTGGGGCTGTGGCATAGGCCAGCGGCTACAGCGCCAGTTAGACCCCTAGCCTGGGAACATCCATATGCCGTGGGTGTGAACCTAAAAAGACAAAAAAAAAAAAAAGAGAGAGAGAGAGAGAGATTCTGACTGTGGTGGCTCAGGCTGTTGTGGAGATGTGGGTTAAAGAATTCGACACTGCCTTGGGTGTAGTGTAGGTCACAGCTGCAGCTTGGATTTGATCCCTGGCCTGGGAGCTTCAGTATGCTGAAGGTGCGGACATAAAAAAAAAAAAAGCTTTTCATTCCAACTCAGCAAAGCATCCCTTTTTTAAAAAAATTATTTCAGTGATAAATAATTCACACCCTTACCTCCTGAATAAGCCATAGGCATTCCTGAATACTGCCGAAACAGCTGACAAAAATGTGGCCTGTGGAGTTTTGAGTTGGTAAAAATATTTAATCCTGCAGACTGAAAGGAAAGTGAAGGAAAATAATTATTAAAGCATGTTGGCAATCCAGTCCGGATACTAGAATATTTTCTTACACTTGTATTATATTTTTACTATTATTACACACACAGCTCATAG
The DNA here is from genome assembly GCA_004024745.2 of Catagonus wagneri. Lineage (NCBI taxonomy): Eukaryota > Metazoa > Chordata > Mammalia > Artiodactyla > Tayassuidae > Catagonus > Catagonus wagneri. The sequence goes on from PVHT021183648.1 coordinate 4,619,909, forward strand.
CATCATCATGAAACTCCACATAATGGGGAAGAGAGCTACATTATAAATATGGAAAAGGGGTCACAGAAAGTCCAGACAATACAGTTAGTGAATAAGAGTTGGGATTAGAATCCAGGTCTTCTGATTTCTAATTCTGAATTTTGTCTATGGTATGCTGATGTCCCTTTAATTGCTCTTTGCATTTCAATTCAAGAAACTGAGTATTTTAGCTTTGGATATTTTTCTTCTTTTCCTTTCCCTCTCAAAACCAAATACACATTGGAGTTCCCGTCATGGCGCAGTGGTTAACGAATCCGACTAGGAACCATGAGGTTGCAGGTTCGACCCTTGGCCTTGCTCAGTGGGTTAACGATCCGGCGTTGCCGTGAGCTGTGGTGAAGGTCGCAGACGCTGCTCAGATCCTGCATTTCTGTGGCTGCGGTGTAGGCCAGTGGCTACAGCTCCGATTAGACCCCTAGCCTAGGAACCTCCACATGCCATGGGTGCGGCCCTAAAATGACAAAAACAAAAACACACACACACACACACACACATTTGTATATCTCATAACTGCTGCAGAGAGCAATTTTTTGTTTTTGTGTTTTACTGGAATCTGAATCTCCATGTTTTCCCTTTTGAGGTTTATCTTTTTTTCTTTCTCAGTTTCTTTGAAGTGTCTGGAATCTGCATGCAAGACACACATGCAGATGTCCACAGGAACTTGATTCCTAGAGCTCCCGTTCCCAGGTTCCTCTTTCTTCAATATTAGTCCCAGTTAAATTCTACTTGTTGCCCTGTCTCAGAGTGCTGGGGAAACTGTGGGACTCTGTGGCACAGCTGTCATCCTGGCAGTGATATGGGCTAGGGAGAGAGATGTCACAAAGAAATGTTCACAAGTGAAGCAGAGAGTCAGCAAACCTTCTTTTTCCTCCTCCACCACGCACTGATTTATGATTCTGGGAGCCCCAGAAGAGGGAGGTTTAAATTGCTCTCATCAAACCTGCACACCTCTTTGGAAGAATCATGTATGTTTTCCTCAAGATACAATGAGAGTTCTCCAGTCTTTCTGGATACTGATAAGATTTAATCCCACAACCGGGATAAACTTCCCTTTCATAACTGCCTAGTTAAGTTAATTTTAATGATACACATGTTATTTAACATACCTAAAGCATGCTAGTATTTCGACTACGAATTTGGTAAATCTTTTATTTATGAACAGCTACTTTCAGTTTTCCTGAAATTTTACTGCCCTTGAAGGTGATGACTGAGTGTTGTGTATTGTCATTGACACAGATGACATTTATTTATTGTGAAAATGACCACTACAGGGCTACCAACAAGGTACGCACCTTCCCAAGGGTGTCAGAGGCATTATGGGAATGTTTTGTTTTTCTCACATGTTGGAATCTCTGAGAATCACTGGGAGGGAAATAGGACGGTGACGACTGACTTCGGGATCAATGTATTTAAGGTCGTGGGCCTTAAAAGTGGACTACTTGCTGTTGAAAGTGTCAGAAAAATTGGTGATTTGACTCTCTGTGTGTGTACAAAGCTTTCTGTGCCTCTGAGTTTGCAACATTTTTCTGTTAATCAGAGCTTCTTTTTGGAGGGTGGGAGGGCAATCAGATTCTAGAGCTTAGAAGTCCATTTTTTCTCCATGTCTTTTTCTTTTTTTTGGTCATTTTAGGGCCGCACCCGCGGCATATGGAGGTTCCCAGGCTAGGGGTCTAACAGGAGCTGTAGCCGCCGGCCTACACCACAGCCACAGCAACACGGGATCGCAGCTACATCTGCGACCTACACCACAGCTCATGGCAACGCCGGATCCTTAACCCACTGAGCGAGGCTAGGGATTGAACCCACAATCTCTTGGTTCCTAGTAGGATTCGTTAACCACTGAGCCACGACGGGAACTCTGATTTTTTTTTCCATCTTAGCAAAGACTTAGAAATCGGTTTTGGTTGTGATTTTAGGAAGAAGCATTACCTTAAAGATACTGTAGATATCATCATCACCCAAGACCTTTAATGGTGTGTAAATGATTCCATTGTAAGTTAGGTCTTCTGCATTGATGCATTTCTCACCATCTTCATTCTCGGTATCTCCATATCTAACGCCAAGGAAATTCTTTTCTGGGAGCAAATCATAGACCTGCAAAATAGAGGGAACAAAGGGAAAATTCTTGTTTGTTTATTTTATTTTACTTTAGGTGTGATAATGTTCAGTGTAGAATTTAAAAGATAATGGTGTGTATTTAACTACGCAGTCTTAGAAAAAGCAACACAGAATGATGGGGAAGTATGAAAGGTTCTGGATCCTAATCTTCTTGTTGTACAAAAAAAATTCATGCATAAACAAATTAGTTGATCAAAGACCCAGAGCCCAGTTTGGTTGAGTAAGAATAAAATTCAAGTCTCTTGTCTCCTCGCCCAAATGCCTCCTTTTAAAAGAAGCAGAAGCATGTGGACAGCACGAAGAGTAACGAAAGAATAAAAGCCATTCATTATGCCACAACCCAGAAACAACCTTTCTAACTACTTAATTCATTTCCTTTTCCCATTTCGTATGATTAAGTTCTTACTAAGCGTTGCCCTCCGCCCCAGTCTACTATTTTAGGACCAGGTTTAGCGTGGGAAAAAGCTAGGTGCAGGGGTAACGTAGAAATACATCAATTCTAGTTCAGTTTTGTCCAGAGCCCAGTGTGACGCCACCTGCCCAGACAAATAGTGTTCAGGCCATTAAACCTACACCGACTCCATGCAGACCTGCTGTCATCTCTTACCTACACTACTCCAATATTTCCGTTCTTTCATTCTTACTCCCTAAATGTTTCCATTCTTTCTTTCTTACCCCCATACTGTGAGAAACAAACAGGATCTTCTGACTAGATAAATCTCGATCACTCTCCTGTGTAAAACTGCTCTGTGATTCACCACTGCCTTTGCTGTCAACTGCAAACTCCACTCCAAGCTAACAGGGCTCGTCATCATCTTCCTTACCTTCCAAACCACTGACAGCCTCTTCTGTCCCCACTGCGCATGAGGTTATTACCACCTCTTCCCTTCTAGAACACTCCAGACTTATTCTGACCTCAAGACTTTCAGGCATACTGATCTCCTTTGCAATGACTGTCCCTGCCACCCCCCGTTATCAATCAAAGAAGACACCCCTAATCACTATATCAAAAATTACTCAACCCTTTTCCTTCTTTATCCCAACAACCTTTATCCCAACATTTATTCCTTAAAGGATACTTATCAAAATTTAGACCTATTACATGTTTACATGCTTTTGTTGATTGCTTGCTTGTTTGTTTTAATACCTCACAAGAATGTAAGTCTAAAATTGTCCAAGACAACATCTAATTGTTCAGCATTTGAACCCTGTTCCCAGAGCAGTGTCTATCCTGTAGTTAAGATACAGTGGGTATTTGTTAAATCCATAAATGGACCATGAAGACTACAAACTATAGGGGCACTTTTGGAAGTGCTTCATCGTAAAAAAATCTTTAAAAGCAAGTTAAAATTGAAATTCTCTTTTGTCCATACTTAAAACCAATGGTTACGTGCCTGGATCTTAAGGAAGGCTTAAAAATCTGGCATTTCACACATTCTCTTGAAATGTGGTGTGTTAGACATGGCATTGAATAAAACTTGGTTCAAATTCCACTTTTAAAATACATTTTTGGCATGTAGTTGCTTAATCTATCCTAGCTGTTTTTCATTCATTCATAAAGATAAGGTAATAATAGCCACCTTAAAGAATTATTATAAATTTATTTCTTCATTACACTGTGTTGGGCATCTTTTCACATAAGGACTGTGCTAGGCACGGGGAATGCAGTGGTGAGCAAGACTTCTCACAGAGAGTGAAATGAGATGATCCATGTAAAACACCACGTACAATGTCTTTTTTGGAACTGAACTGAATCCAAAGTCACATGTAACTTACTACCTTAGGCCTGACACTCTGAAGAACTTGTCCTTTGCAGTTATAACTTCCAACTTCCAAACCTGGTCTCATCACGCATGTGTTTTTTGAACTCCAAGACCGAAATGGGACTCACCGATTGAGGTGAGAGCTCAGCTTCTGGCTTCCTTAGCAGTACACTCTGGTCAACAGCACGGAGGGCACAGAGGGAGTGAGGACTGGCTGTGACCTTCAGGTTGGTATCAGAGGCTGGCAGGATCTGGGCTGAGGAGAAGCTCAAATTTACCTGTCAAGAGGATTAGGATTATAGCAACAAATTTTCTCATTATTCCAATCTTAAAAGTCTCTTCTACCCCAGGCTAGGACTAGTCATTTCTACACTTCCTTTTCTTCATCCATGTTAGCGCTGGGATTAAGAGGTGAGGTCACCGAGGGACTTCCAGGTAACCATCTGATTACTAATGTTAAGATTACATACCAAATTCTGTTGGGATAAAGCTTATTAATGTGTCAGTAGGCCTCCCATTACAGCTATGTAATCTTTGGACATATAAGAAGATTCCATTTGCCACTAGGTTAGATTTTTTCCTTTTTTTCATTTGGCCGCCCCGCGGCATATGGAATTCCTACGCTGGGGATCAGATCCCAACTGCAATTGCAACCTAAGCCACAGGTGTTCCAATGCTGGATCCTTAATCCACTGTGTTGGGGATCGAACCTGCATCCCAGTGTTCCCAAGAGGCTTCAGATCCCTTTGCGCCATCGAGGGAACTCCTCACTAGTTTAGATTTTTATGCTATAATCATTATTGGAATGTCCAGGCTGTTCTCAAAATGGAGTACCTACATGTACCCCCTTTTTTTTTTTTATTTTTATTTTAGGGCTGCACCCACGGCATATGGAGGTTCCCAGGCTAGGGGTCCAATCGGAGCTGTAGCTTTTGGCTTACACCACAGTCACAGCAACACAAGATCTGAGCTGCGTCTGCAACCTACACCACAGCTCACGGCAATGCCATATCCTTAATCCACTGAGCGAGGCCAGGGATTGAACCTGTGACCTCATGGATGCTAGTCAGATTCGTTTCCACTGAGCCAGGACGGGAACTCCCACATACCCCTGTTTTATATTACCAAAGTGAATTTCACTGACAATAAATTCCTGGTTTCTGCAATAGTACATGGAGGCATGTCAGGAGGATGTGGTAGCATAAAATTAATACATTATTGTGAAGAATGATTTTTAATTAAAAATTTGGGGAACAAATATTTCAAAATTAAAATTATGAAAGGCTAATAGTAGGATATATTTTGAATTCCACATACTTTTAAGATAAGGGATTTGTAAAAAGAAATTGTAGTACTGGCCACCTGCTTGGAACTACTCTGTTAGACCTCTCGAGGTTTGGGTCAGTCTTTGCCTTTGGAGGTCCTTTTGCAGAAAGTGTTAGGAGTATTGTACAGCAGTCTTTTAATGTATATAAGTTCCTTATTTTCCATACTTCAAAAAGAGGAGATGAAGAAAAGGATTGGGCTTAAAAACAAAACACCCACCTTATTGGCAAAACAGTTTTCAATCGTGAGTTTCTTAGTATCTGCAACAACTTCTCCACTAGGTAAAACAGTATAAACAAGCAACAGGGCTGTTGGAGCAAAGCTTGGGTCCACTCGAAGGGAGAAGGAAAATACCCCTTTCACTGCAGAATAAAGGAAGTTCAAGGTAAGAGATTAGGAAGAGAGAAGAGTTTTCAGTTTTATAAAGAAGAGGGTCTCAAATTATTTAACTTATTTACATTTGGAGCATACTGAAGTAAGGAAACACTTGCATTTATAAGGGTGTAGTATTACTCAATGAATACGTGCTGAGCTAATGACATTTTTCCTTGAGATGTGGGTTAAATTACTCATTTCTGAGGAGTTTCTGTTGTGGCGCAGTGGAAACGAATCTGACTAGGAACCATGAGGTTGCAAGTTCAATCCCTGGCCTTGCTCAGTGGATTAAGGATCCAGCGTTGCCGTGAGCTGTGGTGTTGGTTGCAGACGTGGCTTGGATCCTGCATTGCTGTAGCTGTGGTGTAGGCTGGCATCTGTAGCTCCCATTTGACCCCTAGCCTGGGAACCTCCATATGCTGCAAGTGCGGTCCTAAAAAGTGCAAAAAATAAAATAAAATAAATTATTCATTTCTTCTGCTTAAGTAGGAAAGAACATTTAGTACATGTCTCCATTTTTTTTTTTTATTATTATTTTTTGGCCATATCCACAGCACGTGGAAGTTTCCGGGCCAGGGACTGAATGAACACCACGGCAGTGACCAGATCCACTGCAGTGACAATGCCAGATCCTTAACTTGCTGAGCCACAAGGGGACTCCCAGCATGTCTCTATTTTTAAATTAAAAAAAAAAAAGACATTAAGAAGTCAAGAGAGAAGAACATCTAGACAGTTTAATGATCTTTATGATCCAAATCAGCACAATGCTTGTCAGAATAGGTGAAGATATTTTAAAGAATGCAACACAATAGCTACCTTCAGGCCATTTACAGTAAAGCAAAACTGCAGATACAAATAATCACATATAAAACCGTATGCCTCTAGGCATCTATATTAGAGGTTGAGTTTTGTGTGAATTACATAGTGCTTAATTTGTGTACCTGATTAATCTTATAAATGTTTTGTTTAATCTTTGTAGCATAAATTTTTTAAAAAACTATAGCCTTCCTATATCTATAGGAGACTTGAGGGCAGCTTGTGGTGAAAGTACGCAAAAGCAACAGGGTCAAAACAAATTTGGAATCACGTGAAACTGCATTTCTGAAGCAGGGTTAAACATAGGCAGGAAGCAATTTTGTTAAGAAACTGTAACAATGGAGTTCCCATCGTGGCGCAGTGGTTAACGAATCCGACTAGGAACCATGAGGTTGCGGGTTCGATCCCTGCCCTTGCTCAGTGGGTTAACGATCTGGTGTTGCTGTGAGCTGTGGTGTAGATTGCAGACGCGGCTCGGGTTCTTTGTTCCTCTGGCTGGGGTGTAGGCTGGAGGCTACAGCTCCGATTGGACCCCTAACCTGGGAACCTCCACACGCTACAGGTGTGGCTCTAAAATGACAAAAAAGGCCAAAAAAAAAAGAAACTGTAACAAATAGTTAAACACTAGAGTGTTTAAATTTAACACTGAGTTTCCCAGAAATCAAAGAGAATGGAAAAGCAACTATTTACAGAGATGCCATTAAATAAAATGAAATATGTTTTTTCTAAAAGAGGGTGACACTTCTCCCCATTTCATTTCTCTAGGTACTCAATATACCATATAGGATTTAAACTCTATTACAGCAACTAATTTTGAAGAAATTGCTTTATGAAGCAATTTTTGATATGCTATTAGGAACAAACTTACCTATTTGATATGCTATTAGGAAAACCAATATAACGTTCAATCCATAAAAATCAATGATTAAATGCAAAATTAGAGGCACTGTTCCATATGTGATTGAACTGGATTTTTTTAAGCAATAAGAAAACATTTAGTAAAAGAGATTTTACATATATATTTTATAGATCTAAGAAGAACTTGTGGTGATCACTGTTCTAGAGTGTTGCATCTTTACCATGGCCTTGGAGTGTCATGCTGCCGGAAAAACAGAAAGACTAGGCGAAAAAAAGCTTTCGTTTGGAAGTTGAGTTAGTAGAAATTTAATAAGAGCCTAATCTAAAATGCAAAGAATTACAAAAAATTCATTAAGATTTTGACACAATCTAAAATTCGTGATTAATTAAAAGATATATTTAATCAAGCTTTATATGACTTTCAAAGTAAGGCGGCAAATAGTTGAGTTAGATGACTAATTAAAAATCAGTTTTCATTTGGAAAATTCTAAAGGATGTTGTGATGCAATTCTGGCTTCATGTGGTGTTGAACGCTCAAGTTAAAAAGGACAACTAGAGAAATATAGACAGAAAGGAGATGCTTCTCAGTGCAGTAATTTATCTTAAGCAAGTTGAGACATTTCTCTGGCTATCAAGTTTCCTAACAAAATAAAGAAAATGTACTAATGAGCTCAAAGTTCTTCTATTCAGATTTTTAAGGAAGAATGAGATTTGTTCAAATGGAAAAACAGAAGAGAACACAAAAAGTATAACATCTTGAGGGCATGAATATGTTTTGTTTTGTTTTTTTTATTAGAGCCACACCCACAGCTACTTAGGAGTTTCCACACTCTGTGGGTGTGGCCCTAAAATGCCCAAAAAAAAAAAAAGAAAGAAAAGCTTTAGCAAAATGATAGCCTGTAACTATTCAAGCAAACAGAAAAAAAAAAGGGAAACTACTTATGAGTTTTAGCCTGGGTACATATAACAAATAAATAGACTAAAGGTACAGGTCTTTTTTGTAAAAGATCATTTATTGAAAAATTATTCTTCTTGGGGTAACAGATGTCAATAGATATTTATGATTCAAGAAAATCTAGAAGGAAAGCATGATTTAAAAGAGACGGAGTTCTTGTTGTGGTTCAGCAGGTTATGAACCTGACTAGTATCCATGAGGTTTGGTTCAATCCCTAACCCGGCTCAGTGAGTTAAGGATCTGGTGTTGCTGTGAGTTGCGGTATAGGTCACAGACACGGCTCGGATCTGGCGTTGCCGTGGCTGTGGCATAGGCCGGCAGATGCAGCTCCGATTCCACCCCTAGCCTGGGAATTCCAATATGCTGTGGGTGCGCCCCCCAAAAAGCAAAATAAATAAATAAATAAATTAAAAGAGAGAGGAGGAACTTTGAGAGATTTGAAGATGGTGTGCTGCTGTCATTGAAGATTGAAGAAAGAGTCATGAAACAAGGGATGGGAGAGGCCCTTTGAAGCTGAAAAAGGCAAGGAAACCAGTAACCCCCTAGAGTTCCAGAAGGAATGTCTTTCTGCTGACTCTCTCTGATACTAGCCCAGTAAAACCTCTAATCTACAGCACCATAAGATAACACATTTGTGCGGTTTTTAGCCAGAAAGCTTCCTACAGAAGCAATACGAATCTAAAGACAAATACAGAGTGAAATTTTTAGTTGGTGATTTTCCACATTTTTCAGTTATTTTTACATTTAAAAAAGTTAATAATACAATGAAACAATTTGACTTTAGAAATAAAATTTAAAATACAGAAATGTTCTACAAAGGATGAAAAAGTACTAGATGGCCTGAAATGAACCTTGTAGCCTTTATCAGCTTTCTCGTCTTTTGTTGATGGAAGAAGGCTGATGAGCATTCCTTCCAAGGTAAGAAATAGCTTCATCTTGGTAAAATATTCAGGATTTGATAATCTGAGGGAAAAAAACAGGAAACTCTGCAAGTACTTACTCTCTCCTTGTTCAGTGGACAATAGGTGGATTCCTGACTGGGAGATGCTTCCTCTTGCTTTGATCTGAGGGCAGAGGGAAATACGTTATCATTTTAAAGCATACATATTAAACTTATTTAAACGTATTTTGAATACATAAATAATCATCTCACTACTTCAACCCCAAAATTGTCTTAGTTCACTAAACTTCTCTTCCAGTATTTTCTTATACAGATAGTTACGTATGTTGAATAACGAGCATAATTTTATGTTTTGGGACTTTACTTAACATTTACTACTTACCTTGAATATTAATATTTTCAATTTACTATCCTTTCAGCAAATATTTTAAGCATCTATTATGTGCAAAGCAATATATAGTGAAGGCAGATATAAAAATATATGTAAGTATTCTCTATGGTTTCCTGTACTTAAAAAAAGCAAAACTAAAAGTATTTATACTTTCTATGTGCCAGGTACTGAACTAAATAATTTAATTTTAAGATTTTTAAAGTTTAATTTTGACAGTAATCCTATGAAGTAGATATAAATACTATCTTCAGTATTCAGGTGAGGTGATTGACAGATGAGATTAAGTAAATTACCCGAAGTCACATAACTAGGAAGTAATAAAGCTAAGATTCCAACTTAATGTAAAATTTCCTACTTTTTTATAGAATTTAAAAGATACCACTTATAGTTAATGTTCCTATACAGAATTTCCTACACGTAAAGTTTTCTCCCTTTTTTTTTTTTTTTGCTTTTTAGGGCCGCACCCATGGCATATGGAGGTTCCCAGGCGAGGGGTTGAATTGGAGCTGTTGCTGCTGGCCTACGCCACAGCTACAGCAATGCCAGATCCGAGCTGTGTTTGTGACCTACTCCACAGCTCTCGGCAACGCTGGATCGTTAACATATTGAGCAAGGCTGGGAATCGAACCCGCAACCTCATGGTTCCTAGTCGGATTTGTTAACTGCTGCACCACAACAGGAACTCCAAGAAAAACATTCTTTTTGACTAAAAATATTTGCCCTAAGCTCTTTCCTCTTCCATTCAATAATTTTCCATTAGAATTCAGAAAAGAAAAACAAAAAAAAACAACTTAAAATTTCAGTGGAGATCAGAATATAAATCAAAAATTAAAACACTAATAATTTGTTAAGCAACTTGTCTTCACTCATAACCCCCCCCAAATTATATTGATATAAGGGATATTATTTAGAAAGGAACTCAGTTGTTTCAGGGTCTACACAGTTAGGAAGAATTGCAGTGGCTTTTATTCTTACCAAATAATAGAAGGTTAACTCTTTTTCATCCTTCAGAGTCTGTCCATTCAAGATGTAGTGTGCCCGAATCTCCTGGGTTTGCCCACAGGCCACGGTACCAGTCACTGGTTCAAGGTGAATGTGACTTTTGCTCGGGGAAAAAATATGTCTTGCAGTGTGCTGTGCTGGGGTGTGAAATTCTTCAAGCCACCAGTGATCAAAACAGAGTGTATTCTGTTTGTAAGTGGCCTAATGGATGAAATAAACACCTTAAATAGGCTGTTTCTTATTAATATATATTATGCATAAATGGGTCAAGCTGTCATTTACTGAAGATTTTACACCAGCCATGCTTACTCAGTTTCATTACAGGCTGCTTTCCCAAATAAAGTATAATCTATAAACAACTTTTTCCCTTCAGTTTATTTAAGGCTATACTATACTGATCCAGAAGATATCATTTAATCATCACCCGGATCAGTTACCTTTTTCTTAATACCGTCATGGTTGTAAATGGCATACGGACTTTTGAACATTGAACCCAAAACAAAAAGAGTTGTACACCTAGGAGACAGAGAAAAATCTCCTTTGAAATTAAATAGTGGAACTATTGGATTTTCGAGGGACTCTCAAGATGTTGTAATAAATGTCTGCTGAGACTAGATCATGCTGTAAACAGAGTCCATCTACAGTAAAAGTTTTCTGACAGAGAATTGTTTGTTTCTTTTTATTTAGTCTCCTTCTTGCTTCATTGCTGCTTTAGTCTTTATCACTTTTTTGTTTCTCCCTAAATTTCACATCCTTCCTGTAATATCCTTAAATTCTTTGGCCTCGATGATCTCTCTCTTTTTAGTCCCAGATGCCCTTTCAACTTACCAGAACTGTAATAACAGAAAATGTGAAGTTAGAGGTATCAATGGAAAAGTTCACCAAACCCTGCTCATCCGTAGTAAAGTGGGCTTGGTATGCAGTTGCATCTACATTGACAGTTACAGTTTCTTTGGGAATTGGCTGATCCTTCTCATCAACCAGAAGAACCTAGAAATAGGAAAGTGATAGCTGGTTTCAAGGGTTA
>PVHT021183648.1:4631579-4758282 GCA_004024745.2 Catagonus wagneri
TCATGGCAACGTCGGATCCTTAACCCACTGAGCAAGGCCAGGGATCGAACCCGCAACCTCATGGTTCCTGGTCGGATTTGTTAACCACTGAACCACGACGGGAACTCCCTCCAGCACTTTCACTTTCAACACTTTCCACTCTGTGGTCTACATCTCTTGACATCTTAGCCACTGTCACTTAGTGAAGATCTTAGACTATGAAAATAAGATTTGCTTTCTGGGCTCCAAAATAGTTTTTGACATTTCTCTTTTGATAACTTATGAGTATTCAATTCAGAATAGCCAATAGTGGACACGTGATGTTACCTTCCCAAATTTTCTTCATCTCTGGAGTTCTCTATCTTGGTATACAGTGCTTTTATCCATTCAGTAGTTTTTGCAGGAAAATGTATAGTCTTTTTGTTTGTTTACAATGCCAGATTTATTTTTCCCATTACTTAATGAATTTTATTGTAATTATAGGTATACAAAAATCATCACAACTCAATTTTATAGCATTTCCAACCCAAACCCTCAGTGCATTCCCCCCACCCCCCAAATTTGTCTCATTTGGAAACCACAGGTTTTCTAAAGTCTGTGAGTCATTATCTGTTCTGCAAAGTTCATTGTGTCCTTTTTTAAGTTTCCACATGTAAGTGGTAACATTTGATGCTGGTGTTTAATTGTCTGACTGGTTTCACTTCACATGATAATTTCTAGGTCCATCCATGTTGCTATAAATGTTGTTATTTCTTTCCTTTTAATGGCTAAGTAATATTCCATTGTGTGCATGTACCAGATCTTCCCTATCCACTCCTCTGTCGATGGGCATTTAGGTTGTTTCCACGAACTGGCTATTGCATAGAGTGCTGCAATGAACACTGGAGTACATGTGTCTTTTCTTTTTTTTGTCTTTTTGCCTTTATCTAGAGCCGCACCTGCGGCATATGGAGGTTCCCAGGCTAGGGGTCTAACAGGAGCTGTAGCTGCCGGCCTTCGCCACAGCCATAGCAATGCGGGATCAGAGCTGCATCTGCAACCTACACCACAGCTCATGGCAACGCTGGATCCTTAACCCACTGAGCAAGGCCAGGGATCAAACCCTTAACCTCACGGTTCTTAGTTGGATTCGTTAACCGCTGAGCCACAAAGGGAATTCCCATGTGTCTTTTCGAGTCATGTTTTTCTCTGGATAGATGCCCAGGAGTAGGATTGCTGGATCAAATGGTAATTCTATTCTTAGTTTTCTAAGAAATCTCCATACTCTTTTCCACAGTGGTTGCACCAATTTGCATTCCCACCAACAGTGTAATAGGGATCCTTTTTCTCCACACCCTCACTCGCACTTATTGTTTGTAGACTTTTTGATGATGGCCATTCTGGCTGGTGTAAGGTGGTAGCTCATAGTGGTTTTGATTTGCATTTCTCTAATAACAAGTGATGCTGAACATCTTTTAACGTGTTTTGTGGCCATGTGTATGTCTTCTTTGGAGAACTGTCTGTTCAGATCTTCTGCCCATTTTTTGATGGGGTTGTTTGTTTTTTTGGTATTGAGCTGTAAGAGGTGTTTGTAAATTTTGGAGATTACTCCCTTGTCAGTCGATTAATTTGCAAATATTTTCTCCCCATTCTGTGGGTGGTCTTTTCGTTTTGTTTAGGGTTTCCTTTGCTGTGCAGAAACTTTAAGTTTAATTAAGTCCCATTTGTTTGTTTTTCTTTTTATCCTCATTACTCTAACAGATGGATCTGAGAAGATGTTGCTGTCATTTATGTTGGAGAGTGTTTGGCCTATGAAGTTTTCCTCTAAGAGTTTTATAGTATCTGGTCTTATATCTAGGTCTTTAATCCATTTTGAGTTTACTTTTGTACATGGAGTTAGGAAGTGATCTAATTTCATTTTTTTACATGTGGTTGTCCGGTTTTCCCAGCACCACGTATGGAACAGGCTGTCTTTTCTCCGTTGTATATTCTCACCTTCTTTGTCATAGATTAGTTGACTATAGGTGCGTGGGTTTAATTCTGGGTGTACAGCCTTTTTTAAAAAATCATTTTTTTCTCTTCCACTGTTTATATCTAACTCATTGCCAACTGTTATATCTTCCCTTGCTAAACATCTTTTCTTCCTGTTTATTTCTCTCCAAATCTGCTGCTACCATTCCAGTTGAAACCACAATATTTTTTCTCATCTGGTTTCCAATATCTTTCTATTTAATCTCAAGCTGTCCACCCTCTTGTTGCTCCATCCTTGCTGTTGCTCCACTCCTCAGCCTAAGTGAAACTACTTATGTCACTCTCCTTAAAACCTTCGTAACCCTTCAATCTGAAATTCTGACCACATCTTAAAAGGCCCTTAGTTTTTTGATGTTCAAATACTGTTTCACGGCTATAGCTTTGGCCTTGTGTTCTCACATCTTTCTTATATTTCTGGCCAAATCACACTCAGCCTTCGAGTCTTTAGTTTTCTCTTGGCCTGAAATGATCTTGTCCCACTATTAATTTCTTGCCAATTTGATACAAAATATTGGAATATGTTAAGAAAATATCAAATTCATAATATGTCAATAAAGTGAGGAAATTGCCTGTAAACTATCAATTCAAAGATTACTTACTACAGAAGAAATGCAAAATGCCTAGAAATTGTACATTTCCTTAATAGTTTACTAAATTGGATATGTCTTAAAATATACCAGTATTATTATCAATACTGAGCCTTGAAATTAAAAAAAACTTTTAAAAACTAACAATTATTCTTTAGTCATTTTATTTTATTTTTTTTTGCTTTTGTCTTTTTAGGGCCGTACCTGCAGCATACGGAGGTTCCCAGGCTAGGGGTTGAATTGGAGCTATAGCAGCCAGCCTACGCCACAGACACAGCGATACAGAATCTGAGCCACATTTGTGACCTATACCACAACTCACGGCAATGCCAGATCCTTAACCCACTGAGCAAGGCCAAGGATTGAACCCATGTCGTTATGGATACTAGTCGGACTGGTTAACTGCTGAGCCACGATGGGAACTCCAAAACACACAATAATTTAAAATAACCATCTAGATGAAAGTATCTTTTTAAGGAATATTATAAATCATTGTTTATAAAGAGGCAAAGAGTACACAGCCAAACTAAATAGGAAAAATGTATTATAGAGGTGTCTTAGGAAGTTAGTTAATAAAAATATGTTTTATTTTTCTGAATTTTGTAATGGTATTTGCTGTTTAAATTTGTAATTTGTTATAATTTATTTTCTTACTTTAATTATTCATTTTATAATAATTATGATTTGTGACATAAAAATTTGTTTTCTTAAAAGCCACATTCTGCTAAATTATGATTATGCTGAAAGATACTTTACCTGCCCAAAGAAAGGGAGTCCACGCCTGTAATGTGAATCTACTTGTGTAAATTTCAGTTTGCTTAAGGAATTTGTGATTTCAGATGATGCATGTCCAGTTAATTCCAACCCTGAAAAATAATTCAGTGAAGTTGAACAGTTCAATATACTCAACTCACCTCCTACCTCCAACCCAGCTTCACTCCATTACAACAAAATACCATTTATATAATCTTTGTTTATTTTTTCCAGGATTTCTCATGCTTAGAAAATACAATCAATTTGACATTAGCTTCACCTTCATATAGAAAAATTATTGGTACCCATAATTCCCTAATTCCTGTGATTTCACAAATACACAGCTTGATAAGTTTTTCTCATGTCTTCTGTGATCTTGCTCTGTCTTTGTTTCTGTTTCACCTCCAGGCCCTCCCCCAACAACTTTCTGCCTACCAGCTGATTCTTCACATTGGCCTAAAAATACTCTTAAATTTTTATCACAAACTACTTTACCACAAAATCCTTCTTCTCACCACCTAGAGAAAAGTATATCCAGCACCCGGTGCTTTTCCACTCAGTGAAGTGTGATCTGTGTTTTGTCTTTATTGTTTAAATACCACTGTTTCAAAGTCTAAAAGATCCCTTATTTTCCCCCAGTATAGTATTCTCATCTCAGACCCCCTCAAAATGAACTCTCATAAGTACTTCATAAGTAACTGAGACCCTTCCTGTGGCATCTAAGAAACTGTGCTTATTTCTCGCTACCTAACCCTATGACTTCTAGTTTTATTAAGCTGACTTATCTGATACTGCCTCAACTAACTACAAAAAACTAACTGTAGTTGCTTCTGTCCTCGGTCCCCTGCTTGTTTGCCTCTAGCCTCAATTTAGCAAATGCTCAATGAGCTCATTTTCAGAACACTTAACATTTACTCTTAGAAGGATCTGGACAAAATGAAAGTGGTTTCGGATTTACATTTCTGGTCCTAATTTTGCTCTAGCTTTCTTTTTAAATTGCCAGCAGAATGAATCAACTTTCATTTTGATATTCCGAATTATAATTAATGTCTTCAACACTTTCTCATCACTATCTTTCCCATCTTTTCCTTCCCTTGGTTAATGACATTTCCATCCCCTGGGTCCCTAAATTATAATATTTGGGGTCTTCTTTGAATAATATGCTGAGATATTACATTATAACACATTTTTCATCTAGCCTGTCCTTTTCATGTCTGCTGGAATTAACTTTTAAAAATATGAATTTAGGAGTTCCTGTTGTGGCTCAGTGGGTTAAAGACCTGATGTTGTCACCATGAGGTTGCAGGTTCAATCCCTGGCCTCACTCACTGGTTAAGGATCCAGCATTGCCACAAGCTGCAGTGTAAGTAACAGATGAGGCTCAGATCCTGTGTGTCTGTGGCTGTCATGTAGGATTCAGCTGAAGTTCTGATTCAACCCCTAGCCTGGGAACTTCCATATGCTGCAGGTGCGGCAGTAAAAAGAAAAAAAAAATTATTTAGGTCATTTGCCTCAAATGGATCTGAAGATATCCAATGTTTTTCATAATGAAGTCTAACCCCTTCAGTACATGGTTTGCTTGTCTAAACACCTTAGCACCAGACTACATTTTAAGATTTTTCCGAGACCGGACGCATTTGTTTATGCTTATTATGCTTTCCAGGTCCACCACCATACTCTTCATTCTACACAAATCTGCTAAAACGCTACCATTTAAAAGCTAACTTTGGCACTATATTAGAATTAACTATCTCTCTTCATACTCATTTGGCCCTTATTTTTTACATTTCCTGTGGAATTTTTATTATGGTCATACATAAGACATACACGCATAGACATATAGCCACATATATACTTTCTGTTTTGATTTCTAATTTCTTGAGGGCAGAGACCATGTCATTGTCATAGTGGCAACTATTACACATTTTACATGGAACGGAAGTTTCATAAATATTTGATAAATTAATAAATATTTAAAAATAATACAAACCCGTTCCCTCCTCTTTGACCTTGGCTTCCACTTGTATGGTCATGGCGTACCCTCTTTGTCTCAGCTGGAATATTTTAGTCTTTACAGATTTTGTGAAACAGCCTTCATTGTCTGCCTGAAGAGAAAGGAAGAGAATTCCTGGGTCCTCTGATTTGTGATTAAAAAAAAAGAGGTCAGTTATCAACCTACAAACATTTTGTGTTGGCCCCAGAAGGAAACTTTACCACGGTTCTGACCAAGAATCCAAATGATACACAGTTTATTCTTAATGGTTGAGTCACTCATTGTCAGCCTTCCTTCTCTTCTGAAAACCTATCCCATTTCTGCCATATTAAATTTCCTAGAGTTTCCAAATCTGCAATGGTGTTTTGTAATTCTAGTTCTTCAGGTATGTTTTCCCTCACATAATAATTTTATTTTTTCCATTCTCATCTTAGCCAACAGTATCTGCTCTTCTAAACTCAACACAGACATAACATGTTCTAACAAGACTTTGTAATGACCTCCACCTATGTACTGACTAGGGACAGTGTTTTTATAAATGTGTTTTCTTGATATCTAGGACTTTAATAAAAACATACATATTTGTTGAATAGATGAATCATTACAGTGATCAGGTTTTCAAATGAAGTACTAGGTTCCATATTACAATAAAGACTTGTTTTCATTTTTATATATACTGACACGAATATTTATTGCATAAGAAAATTTAAACCCATTTAATTTACTTATAGGCAGATGTCATGACTCGCTGAAAATGAAAAGTAACCCTAGTCTCCCAACATAGTGAAGACTTTGGCAGCTAGGTTTCTATCTTGTTTATCTTGCCTATTGATGTTTATCTCAACATTCATTACCACACTCATCACTCTAGCTTTCCATTTAATTGTTCCCTGTAGCTTTACTACCTTTGTTTTTCACACCCTTACCGTGTCTGCTCACACTGCCACACCCTGGACTTTTGTATACTCTTCTTCCAGAACCGGTAATTCACACATTTCTTTTTTTTTTTGGCCACCCCATGGAATATGGAATTCCCGGGACAGGGGTCAGATCCAAGCCACAGTCATGATTTATGCACAGCTACGGCAACACAGGCTCCTTAACCTGCTGTGACAGCGGGGCATTGAACCTTTGTCCCAGTGCTCCCAAGATGCCACTGATCCCATTTCGCCACAGCAGGAACTCCTAACTTTTTTTTTTTTTTTAGTCTTTTTGGAGGTTCCCAGGCTAGGGGTCAAATCAGAGCTATAGCTGCCGGCCTTCGCCACAGCCACAGCAACAGCACGTGGCATCCAAGCCACGTCTGCAACCTACACCACAGCTCATGGCAACGCCGGATCCTTAACCCACTGAGCGAGGCCAGAGATTGAACCGAAACCTCATGGTTCCTGGTCAGGTTCCTTTCTGCTGTGCCATGACGGGAACTCCTCATTTTTTAATACAACATGCTCTATGGCTATTTCCCTTAGTCACTCTCATTACACTTCTTCTCTGATGTAACGGAGCCCTCCAGTCTACCATCCCTCTTGGTCCTCCTCTCCCCAGCCTGGTGCTGGTTTCAGTCTCTGTAGGAAGGTTCGATCCCATAGCGTGTCTTTTGATTCTCCCACCAGCCAAATCCTTAACCTCTGCCACATTTTTCTTCTGGTATCCGTTTAATAAAAGCCAGCCTCAGAGACTTCCACATCCTTTCATGCCCATACACCTGCCGTGTCGCTTGCCATCAGAAGGAAACGATAACACTGGCCAAATAAATCCCACTCTAAACCCATAAGCCCTACTCTCAGGTGGGCTTCTAACATTGCCAGGCAATCTTGTCATGTTTCCCTTACTCCTCGCTTTTCCTAGGTGACTATTTCAAACACTACCGTGTTGTATTGTATTGCATTGTATTCTCTGTTGTATTATCAGCCACAAGAAAATGAGATGTGTTAGTGTCTTGGGAAGAGTGGTTTCCATCTACCTGTTGGCTAAATTCTTCACAGACACTTTGTGAATGTTTTCCATGGCAGGTAGAACTGTATCGTAAATATTTTCTGCATGCATTAATTGTCACCAGACCACGGACAGGCTTTCCATAGGTGTATCTGTAACAATAAAGCAGTCATTCAACAAGATATTTAACATGAATAACTCCAATTCATACACGCATCTTACTCATCTATAGCAACTGGATTTCCTTCAATAGTGTTTGTATTTCAGAAGCACCTGTTCTGAAACATCTTCATTATTTACCATTCTAAGGGAAAATACTTACTAAATCTTTTTGAAACTACTCCAAATGGAAAATGAACAACGATTTTTTTCTCAGATCTTTCTTCCCTCTCAGCTGAGATTTTACAGTAAGTTTGCCTTCTTTCACTGTGGGCAGATTACCTACATTATGCTTCCAGCTTTGCCAATAACTCCCCAGTTGTTTTAGGGAAAAAAAATGAGGAAACATAATGTATTTTAAGTCCTCCCTAATTCGTATACATTTGAAGAGGGTAAATGAGAAATTAAATGAAAAAAAAAAAACTAGCTATAGAACAAAAATGTTATAAATGAATACAATGACAACGACTTACTCTGATTCTACCAAATCTGATGGAGGGGGTGTGATGTGATGTGGCTGGAATGTTTATGTTTCCTCTGAAATTCATATGTTGAAATCCTAATCCCCGAAGATAATAGTCAGGGGGTGATGTCTTTGGGAGGTGCTTAGATCATGAGGGTGAGGTTTCTTTCCTTCCTTCCTTCCTTCCTTCCTTCCTTCCTTCCTTCCTTCCTTCCTTCCTTCCTTCTTTCTTATTTTGTCTTTTTAGGGCCACACCCGTGGCATATGGAAGTTTCCAGACTAAGGGGTGGAATGGGAGCTGCAGATACCGGCGTACATCACAGCCACAGGAACACGGGATCCAAGCCTCTACTGTGACCTACACCGTAGTTTACGGCAACACTGAATCCTTAACCCACTGAATGAGACCAAGGATCAAACCTGCGTCCTCATGGATGCTATTCAGATTCGTTAATGCTGAGCCACAACTGAAACTCGTGAGGATGAGGTTCTTGTGAATAGGTTAGTGCTTTTATAATAAAAGACGTGTGGATACAAGCACCTGCTCTGAACCAGAAGGAGGACACTTCAGCAGAACATTACCATGCTGGCACCTTGACCTTGGATTTCCCAGCCTCCAGAACTGTGAGCAATAAATTTCTGCTGTTAATAAGCTCCCCAGTCTGTGGTATTTTATTATAGCTGCCTGAATGGACTAGACATGTTGGGAAGCCAAACTTAGTCTGTTGTTTGTTAAAGTATGCTTTATGAAGCACCTACACTGAAATTACCTGTGATATGCATTGAGATTCAGAGTCCCAAAGTGTTCCTCAGATTTACGATTAGAACTTCTAGAGGTTTGGCCAAGGCATCCACATTTTAACTAAACATGCCCATAGATTTTGATGCATGCTTAGGTTTTTTTTTCCTTTTTTTTATGGTTGCACCTGCAGCATATGAAAGTTCCCAGACTAGGGGTTGAATTGGAGCTGTAGCTGCCAGTCTACGCCACAGCCCCAGGAACGTAGGATCCAAGCTGCGTCTATGACCTACACTACAGCTCATAGCAAGGCCAGACCCTTAATCCACTGAGCAAGGCCAGGGATCAAACCAGCTTCCTCAGGGATACTAGTCGGGCTCATTACTGCTGAGCCACAACAAGAACTTCCTAATGATTTTATTATAAGTAATAAAAGTGTCTTATGCTTCCACCCCTGCTCTCTAGTCTGAGCTCAGACAAGCTGGAGAGAGAGTCAGTCATTCTTTCTCTGACTAAAATATTTTGAAGTCCAGTAATCATTATGTGCAATACAAATAGAGCAGCGAAATAGATATGAGGCAAAAAAAAAAAAAAGTAACTCACAGGCCGCAGACAGATACCACAAATTCATCATCTAGAAAACCAATAATCTTGGGCATTTTCACTTGGACCTCAAATTTGGGCAAAACTGTTGTCAGTAAAAGAGAAAAAAAAAGGTGAGTGTGGGGCAAGACATTTTGCAAGTATCAGTAATGATTCTATTCCAGAGCCTTGTAACAAATGGGGCCACATAAAAGACTGTGATTACAATTAAGGGGCTGCAGTGCCAACTGTTAGTACAAGGAGATGCTATTCACAGCCACGGCTAGTTGTACCATGTTAACTCAGTTAAGCTGATATTACATTGCCTAGAATCTCCTTCTCTAAATTTGTCCAAGATGTCAACAGTGGGAGAGAATCTGTACCGTCTCTGAAGACCGCCATGCTTAGATGTGGTTACAGGTGCAGAGGGGCCAGTACGTTTTGGTTTGTACTTATTTTTTCCCTCTGGCTGTCCAGTTCTTCCTCCCAGCTTCTAACCCTGACGACTCTCAGGGGCCCGAGGTCCACCACCAGACCCTTGGTTATAGAAATACTGAAGTGCTGGATGGGAAGAGGTAACGGTCTTCCGATGATTCTTCCATCAGTTTCGCTCTGTGCTTCCCTTTGGCATCTGAAGGTAACCTGGCAAATTCTGATCTGTCTTCCCACTGAGGCTTCCGGAGGACTGGTTAGTAATTTCCTCTGATCCACCAACTCATCCTGCTGGCGTCTTACTTTTCCATCCTCTCCCACAGTTTGTAGATAAGGTTAGTTATTTCTATGATAAATCACTGTTCTATAATTCTCATGCCATTTTTTTTTGGTCTTTTTTGCTTTTTAGGGCCACACCCGTGGCATATGGAGGTCTCAGGCTAGGGGTCATATCAGAGCTACAGCTGCCAGCCTACCCCACAGCCACAGCAACGCCAGAACTGAGTCACATCTGTGACCTACACCACAGCTCACAGCAGCTCTGGATCCTTAGTCCACTGATCATGCCAGTTTTGGAAATCAGGTTTTTGTGTTAGGCCTCCTCATCGATGACATGATACATTTAACTTTGATTAGAAAATCCACATAACTGATAACTAATAAGATGGTTTCAATGGCTGATTGCTATTGTTACAGTAGTGTATGTGTAGGTCCCAGATGGCCAGGAAGTAATCCCAGGCCATCTATGATCCAGTAAATCTTCTATTCTAAGAAAATAGATCATGAAATGTGTGTAAATAACACAGTGCATTAGTTAATAATTTATATTTGCATAGGGTCAAATGGAACTATTAAAACTTTTCTTTCTTTTTTTGCCACGCCTGTGGAAATTCCTGGGCCAGGAATGGAACCCTCGCCACAGCAACGACCTGAGCTCAGCAGTGACAACCCTGGATCCTTAACCTGCTGAGTCACAGAGGAACTCCCATAATCTCCCTAGCTTCTTACTGACTCTGGGATTTTGGTAAATTACTAGCTTTTTTAGTATTAATGTGCTTATTTGTAAAATGGAGATCGTATTGTATCTGCCTCAGAGGGCTGGTATAAGGATTAAATGAGACAGTGCATGAAAAGTGCTTAACAAATTATTTAGGAAAATAAAAAAGCTCGCTAATTTTCAACGATTTTATGCTAGATTGTTGCTAGCAAAAATTATCCAGTCTTACATTCCCTAACATCATAAATGTCTTGGGCACATACAGAATTCTTACCATATTCATCCACCTCAAAGGAGCGCTCTATTTTTCTCCCTGACTCTGTCTGCAGTTTGACATTGTAAGTACCCAGCGTGGGCTCCTCAGAGAGTGGGAAAGAGAGCTGGTTGAGTCCGCCTTGCAGTGTGACTCTGTGCCATTGGAAAATTCGGTTCCTCTTGGGATTCTATAGGTAAGAACATTACAAGTTCATGGAAGCAATTGAAACATATACTTTTGAGTAGAGGGACAGCTTTTCAGGGGAGGGTGACATTGGAAGCTGGATGATTAGACGGTTGATGTATCTGCACCAGAGGTATTAGCAAAAGCTTCTGGGAGTTCTAGACTGAGAAAAGGGCATCTTTCCAAGCTATAAGGTATTGCAAATTATAGGTCCTATAATCTCTAATACCTGTCTATTATGCATACCCACCTTGGTGAGAAATAGGGAAGACTCACTAATTTGGGTCCTCTCAGGGATTTTTTTGTTTTGTTTTGTTTTTTCTTTTTAGGGCTGCACCTGTAGTATATGGAATTTCCTGGACTAGGGTTCAAATTGGAGCTGCAGCTGTGACCTAAGTCGCAGCTTGTGGCAAGGATGGATCCTTAACCTGCTGAGCGAGGCTAAGGATGGAACCCGCATCCTCATGGATACTAGTCAGATTTGCTAACTGCTGAGCCACAATGGGAACTCCAACTATACTTTAATTTGAAAAATAAGGTAAAAGAATAAAATAAGAAAAATAAAAATATAGAAACAGAGAAAATTGTGTCTAGTTTTGGTGAAGTGCTAGTGAGGAAGGAGGAGGTAGAGAGAGGCAATTTAACATAACTAGTAGTGAGTCCTCATTCCAACTGAGATATATAACATATTACCTACCTCAATATATACCACCGGGAACTGAAAAGAAAGAAATAGTATGAGTGTGAGACAAAGTATGGAAAGACAAAACCACGACATTAGCATCAGTACAGCATTTGGATGAGAGTAGTGAGCCTATTCATTCTTGTGCAAATGAGAAAATGTGCCCCTGTTTGATTCACAGCACTTTCAGTATTTAGTTTGGGACATACATCTCTGAAGAAGTCTTGCCTTTCCTTTAATGTACAATTGAGGAAACCTACACTTAGGTAAAAAGGTCCAAATGATAAGTTTATTCTGAAGATGATGTTCATCTCTGAAAAATTCTCCAGTTCTCTACGAGTGAAATCAAATGCCTATTTTCTTTTGTTCAATAAAAATAATTGAGTCTTTATGGGATGATTCCACTGAACACATTTTTAAGAATGTCATTGATGAAATGACCTCCCTTTTTCTCAAACAGCAGTACATTTCTGAGATCTTTCTGTGGTAGATTTAAGTACTGCATATTGGTCTTAGGTTCTCCAAAAGAACAGGTTTTACATTTTTAGCTTTTTTTCCACCAACATTGCCCACTATTGCGGGACTCACCGTTTCATTCAAAGGGCGAAAACTGACATCCACAGAGACAATGCGGAATTTCACTGAAACACAGAGATTTTCCCCATGAAACCCGCCAGCGCGAATTCAGGGTAGTGACACAGATAAAACATGACAGAATTTTCATTAAGAATAGAGAACCGTGTCCCCAACCCTTCAAGCTGCCTTTGCTCATTTGGTGCCTTATACCTCTCTGTCCTGGTTTATAGATGGGTTTGTCTGTCTGGACAAAGACTAGGCTTTCTGCTTTTGTTATGTGCACTGGCTTCCTCTTCATGAACTTCTGGGTGGGCCCATCCACCTGCACGGTAATGAACGCTGAGGAAGATGATGACTCCAGAATCTGTAAAACAGAAATGAGCTGAATCGTCTGCCTGGATCCACTGCTGAATGTCTCAGCCTTTGTGATTTTCTCTGTTTAATCCCATGAGAATCAGTAAGGGCTGGGCTCTAAGGTGATGCCCCTTGGTTTATAGGCTCTTATGACTGTAGAACATGACGGTAACAACTTGTTGATTTAATTAAATAAAAATGTCATTGAGATAAAATGAACTAATTCTTCAACTAGTCATGATAGCCAAGGCCATAACAAGTTCACATTTCATACAACGGGGTGCTAGTAAAATCATTATTAAATTTTATTTTCCAGTGATCAAAAATATCATTATAATTACTGTTGTTAGTAAGCCAGTATAATTAACTAAATATTTAACACTTTAAGTTAATAAAAGATTATAAGAATAATACATCAACCCATCAACCACCTGTGAGATCTTAGCTAAGTCACTTAACTTTATGAATCTGTGTGTTTGCTTGTATCTATAAGGCCATGAACATTATTTATCTTAGAGGGTTAAGAGCAAATGAAATCCTTCCTGCAAATATGATTATCTTTTGAATACTGCACTAGTTCTGTTTGCAAATGTAATGTAAGCATATTCGGTAGAATTTTTATTTTTAGAATCTAATTTGAAACATTCTCTGTGCTGCTCACTTTTTCTTCCTTTTGCTTTTTTATTGCTGGGGGTCGGCGCGCAAGGCGTTAGCTTACATGTGCTCTCTCTTCCCAAAGAGGACACTGACCGTGAAGGAGCTGCAGTAGAAAGCGTTCTTTGCCTGGGTGTCTGTCAGGAGATTCCTGCCCTGTGTCTCATATTCCAGAGTTAGTGTCAGTGTCACGGTCTCGTTCAGGTGGTTGAGCATGACACAAGCCTTCTCAGGGACCCCAGCATACAGCTGTGATGGGACCAGCACCAGGTACTGCCTGCGGAGAAGAGCTGTCTGGGTCAACGGTGGAGGGCTTCAAAAGACACTGTTATTGTGGATGTTTTCTAGGTAATCTTTGCTACTGTCACTGAACACAGAACAAAGCCAGATTTCAGCAGAAATGGAGAGGAGTAGATTATTTAATGGCCCATCCAGAAGGCCTTTAGAAGCTCAGGAACCCTCCTCTCAAGGGACCCCCCCGCCCCCCCAACACACACCAAGTTAAACATCAATTGCTTCTCCTGGCTTCTGGAAATATTCACCCTCATAACATTAGTTAACCTATACATGAGCTATGGGTTGTTATGTACTTTGGATAGCAATAATTTCGAAAATTGCAGTGAATTAAGAAAATGTAATTGTGCGTGCATGCGCACACACACAAACGCACACAAAAGAATGTTTTTCAGCTTCAAAAAAGTAGGAAGTCCTTGAAGTTCCCCGGTGACTCAGAAGATTAAGGATCTTACAGTTTTCACTGCAGTGGCTTGGGTTCAGTTCCTGGCCCAGGAACTTCTGCATGCCACTGGTGTGGCCAAAAAAACAAAAAAATAAAAAGAAGGAAATCCTGGCTTGTCTGTGGGTCGTGCATCCATCTGGGGAAGCCCTGACACGGGGAAAACACATACACTGAGTCACTTTGCAAGACCAAGGCACTGCAGCCTTTTTCATCAGCCAATAAAGAATTTATCCTTTTTTTTTTTTTTTTTTGGTAGGAATTCTATACTCTTACTTGATGAATGTTGTAGGATTCTATCATTTTATCTGGTGAATGTTTCACCGATGTTACTGCCGTACGTCTCTGAGTTTTCTAGAACTGGAGTACGCCTCTTAGTATGCGAGCAATAACAGCTTATTGACCCTTCCAAGCCCTTTCAACAACAGATGATTTCATAAGGAATCGGAAGGAAATAAAGAGAGACATCAAGAAGCAGATAACAATGGGAAAGAGGAGGACCACGGAATTTTTTGCAAATGTTGCTTACGGTTTGGAGGTGGCTGAAGCATCTCTGGGGAGGAGCAAGAAAAGCAGAATCAAGACTGGATTAGGCTGTGGATGTCCCCTCATGGTGTAGAGAGGAATAGGAAAGATGGAGAGTCTAGAGTCCTGGATTCCTTGACCTCTGTTCTTGTTCCAGAATCACTGGTTTTTATTTTACCTGATGGACAGTAAAAGTAAACTGCTAACCATTTATTTTTGTAACATATTAACTACCTCCAGTATAAAAAAATCAATTGCATCTCACTTTCAACCACTTTTTCAAATTTTCCTTTTTTTTTTTTGGTCTTTTGTCGTTTTTTAGGGCCGTACCCCCGGCATATGGAGGTTCCCAGGCTAGGGGTCTAACAGGAGCTGTAGCTGCCGGCCTTCGCCACAGCCACAGCAACGCAGGATCCGAGCCACGTCTGCAACCTACACCACAGCTCACGACAACACCGGATCCTTAACCCACTGAGCAAGGCCAGGAATCGAACCCACAACTTCATGGTTCCTAGTTGGATTTGTTTTCTCTGAGCCACAATGGGAACTCCGACTTTTTCAAATTTTCTAAAGTGCTTTAAAAAGAGTATTTGGAGGCTACCTTAGCTCCGGTTATGTGCTGGCGCCTTACATATATTTAAGAAAAAAAAGTAAATTACATGATTTCATGAAATCAGTCACTATTCTTGACATTTTTATTCTTTTTTAAAGAGCTATTAATGTAGATACAGATCCCAAATCTCTTCTTGGTAGGCCAGGAGTCATCACATATTAAGGCATTGCACTTCATCTGATGTGGCTCTTTCTCTTTTTCTTTCTTTCTCCCTTCCTTCCTTCCTTCCTTCCTTCCTTCCTTCCTTTCTTTCTTTCTTTCTTTCCTTCTTTCTTTTTTTCTTTCCTTCCTTCCTTCCTTCTCTCTCTCTCTCTCTCTCTCTCTCTCTCTCTCTCTCTCTCTCCATCTTTCTGTCTTTTTAGGGCCACATCTAAGGAATATTAAAGTTCCCAGGCTAGGGGGCCAATCAGAGCTGCACCTGCTGGCTGACGCCACAGCCATGACACTTCCAGATCCGAGCCACGTCTGTGACCTACAGCACAGCTCAAGGCAACACTGAATCCCTAACCTGAGTGAGGCCAGGGACTGAACCCACATTGTCATGGATATTAGTCAGGTTTGCTACCGATGAGCCATGCTGGGAACTCCCCAATATGGTTCTTTAAGGAAACAAAGAAAATGTATCACAGAATTCTTTTTTTTTTTTTTCCTTTTTAGGGCCGAACCTGCAGCATGTGGAAGTTCCCAGGCTAGGGGTCCAATCCAAGCTGCAGCCACTGGCCTACAAAACAACCACAGTGGGATCCAAGCCATGTTTGTGACCTACATCACAACTCACCGCAACGCAAAATCCTTAACCCACTGAAGGAGGCCAGGATCAAACCTGCATCTTCATGGAACTAGTTAGATTTGTTATTGTGAGCTGTGACAGGAACTCCTAACACAGAATTCTAAACAAAATGAGTTTGAAGATAATCTCTCCATTGTTAAAAGCTTAGCTTTCTCTGCTTAAAACCATCCTTAGATTTGCTTGTAAAGAAAATTATTATTCACTTGGATATAACAGCCCATACAATGCATATTTGTAGTTTCTTAGTTGATTTAACGTCTAGAATATAAAACCCATTAATTTATTTTACTTTCTAAGGAAATGAACTTTATTGTTGAGCATTCTTATTTAATTGTACCTGGAGCAATATCAACGTATTTTATCAATTGTGATGCATCATCCTATTGGCTTTCTTAGGGAGACTGGGATGTTAGAATCCATTTTCATGGAGTTCTGAACATAAGAAAGATCCACACTGTTACATTAGTAAAACGAGTCCACAAAATTGCGGTGTGTGTTTTGAATAGAGAACTGATTTAAACTATAAAAATTCAAAGTTAGGCAAAACAAGCACATCTGTGGATGAGGTGTATTTAGTTCTTGACATACATTTTCATATATGATCTGAGTGAGAAATGAAAATAATATAAATAACAGTCCTTGGGGAACTGTAATCCTACAGATTTGTAAGATATTAAAATTCCAATGATGGTAAACTGTGGGTGATACAATGCCACGTCAAATAAACTGTAATAATACACTGCGAGCCCTTGGTAGTTGGCAAATGGTCGCTGAACAAATATAAAGCTCTTCTGCTTCATTTTGGTTTCTTCCCTTAGTAGAAACTATGTTCGCTCCACTTTCACTGATCTTCCCAGCTCTCTCCCCCTCACCTCTCCCTTCCCATATTGCTCTAAATAAATAACTTCATGCTCTGCCACCTTAATATGGAATAGATTAATTTACTATAAATAATAAATGACTTTTAAGAAGTCTCCATAATACTTTTCCCAGGCATAATTAGACTCTATGGAAGTGCACCAAACCTATTTTTTGGCCAAACACCTAATGATTAAGTATAAAAATCCACCTTTGAATGAAGCAGAGTCACCATTATAACTTAAACTGTAGAAGAATGGAAGAATAAGCTGCATAGAAGAATAAGTAGGAGTGTTATTGAAACTTTACTATGATTTTTTAACTTGAAAACATTAGTAGCTATGTTTTAAATATTTATTATGGAGCATAAACAATATGTTCTCAGTATTCTCAGCTAAGGCTTTTATATTCTTGCTGTCTTCAACCTTTTTTTCCCATGTATTTCCTAAAAGAATTTTATTAAGCATGTAACTCCACACATTTACTTAATGCTTTATCATAAGAGAACAAGAAAAGTGTTATAAAAATTGACATTTAAAAAGTAAAACCTGTAATGTCACTTTTAAAATGTGTCTAGTGAAAGGTAATTACTGCAGTCATTTATTGCCTCCCATCATCCCTCTAAAACATACATGAATTCTTCTTTTATTTTTATTTTTTTAATTACTTAATGAATTTTATCATATTTATAGGTGTATGACAATCATCACAACAAAATTTTATAGCATTTCCATCCCAGAACTCTTCTTCTACATGTTGGAAATTTTACATCATTCTTGTTTCTGCTTGATCTTATAGTTTCATTCTAATTCCTCAGATAATTTTATCCTTTATTTAGAGGTCACCCTATCATACATTTCTGAAACTAAAGACAATCAAAATTATACAAGAGGTTCTTGTGGAGTTCCCTGGTGGCTCAGTGGCTTGAGGGCCTGGTGTTGTCACTGCTGTGGCTTAGGTTCACAGTTTCTGGCCCTGGAACTCCCTCATGACCTGGGTGTGGCCAAAAAATAAATAAGTAAGTAAGTAAGTAAATAAATAAATAAAAGAAGCTCTTATATCTAGAAAATCCTGAGTAGTAATAAATTTTTCTGGATCAAATTATCATTACAAGTATTGTCAACATAGTATTTATTAGAACTTCATATATATATTCTATAATCTCAATAAATGTTAAACACAAGAAAAATTGTTTTTGAAAATAATTTCTTTTCGAAAAAAATTTATAGGAGTTCCCATTGTGGCTCAGTGGTTAACGAGTCCGACTAGGAACCATGAGGTTGCAGGTTCGATCCCTGGCCTTGCTCAGTGGGTTAAGGATCCGGCGTTGCCATGAGCTGTGGTGTAGGTCACAGACGCGGCTCGGATCCCACGTTGCTGTGACTGTGGCGTAGGCCGGTGGCTACAGCTCCGATTAGACCCCTAGACTGGGAACCTCCATATGCAGTGAATACGGCCCTAGAAAAGTCAAAAAGACCAAAAAAAAAAAATTATAGCTACGCCCATGGCATATGGACGTTCCCAAGCCAGGGGTTAAATCTGAGCCACAGTTTTAACCTGCAGCAGCTGCAGCAATGCCAGATCCTTTAACACACTGCTCCAAGTTGGGGATAAAACCCATACCTCTTCAGTGACCCAAACTGCTCCAGTCAGATTCTTAACCCACTTCCCCACAGTGGGAGATTCAAAAAACATTTTCTTAATGAAATTAATTATATATTACATCCATCTGGCTGAATATTACTTATTGCTAGATTGACACGTTTCAATTTTCTCTTGCTGTGTTTTCTATGCTTTCTATTGTACTCCATTCCTATTACAGAATATTCCTATTCTATAGGTATAAGCACCAAGAGATCTCATTTATATAAAGTGAGTAATAGACATGTGAGAAGTTCTAACATTATCACTTAATTAGTAATGTGCCTAACTTATAAGACAAAGGCCATATTAAATTATCATGAAGAAAACAATTTTAATTATCTATCAGCTGGTAAGTCAAATATGGCCTCTTTAATTCTGTTGAAAGCCACTGAAAACTAGGTCAACTGCAAAAAAATTTTGAACTTAGTCATTAGAATCATTCTCATTCTCAGTTTCAAGAAAGAATCCAGGAGTTCCCGTCGTGGCTCAGTTGTTAACGAATCCGACTAAGAACCATGAGGTTGCAGGTTCGATCCCTGGCCTTGCTCAGTGGGTTAAGGATCCAGCGTTGCCGTGAGCTGCGGTGTAGGTTGCAGACGTGGCTCGGATCCCGAGTTGCTGTGGCTGTGGCGTAGGCCGGCGGCTACAGCTCCTGTTAGACCCCTAGCCTGGGAACCTCCATATGCCGTGGGTGCGGCTCTAGAGAAAAGGCAAAAAGACAAAAAAAAAGAAAGAAAGAATCCAAAAAAGTTTTACCAGCACTTATAAATAGCTACTAATTGTTACTGTCTCACTTAAAGATACCTAATAGATTCAAGAACTTTGGGGAAATTGAAATATTTATTAATTTAAACATACTGTTGTCAATATAAAACCTATAAAGTGCTTTTTATTGTTGTCAGAATTATGATTTGCACATGTAACTGATTAAATTTCTAGGAAATGTCTATCAATAACCCAATTTGCAAAGCCAGGGCTCATGGTCAAGATAATCTGGCAAATTAAATTTATGGCTTATAGGAAAAATATTATCTCATTTTTGTATTTTTTTTTCCTTTTGTGACTGCGCCTCAGCATGTGGAAGTTCCCAGGCTAGGGGTCAAATTGGAGCTGCTGCTGCCTGCCTACGCCAGAGCCACAGCAATGCCAGATCTAAATCGCGTCTGTGACCTACGCCACAACTTGTGGCAATGCCAGATCTTTAACCCACTGAGCGAGGCCAGGGATTGAACCTGCATCCTCATGGACACTAGCTGGGTTCGTAACCTATTGAGCCACAATGGGAACTCCAAGAGAAATATTATTTCATTATTAATACTAATAAACTCACAAATATGCATTTCTATTACAATTGTCCCACTTCTGAATAAGATAAGATAAAGAGTTTTTCTGGTATTTGTTATATAGATTCAATATTTCTTTCCATGCTTTCTACTTTATATGAAATTTTCAGGGGCAATGCAAACACTGGCAAGAGTTGAGGAAGGAAGAGGTGGGGTTTCAAAATGAAAATATTCATTATTTCTGCCACCTGCCACTACAATATGAATGAATACATAAAATTTCAAAATGGGCCCAACATACACATTTTTTTTTTGTCTTTTGTCTTTTTAGGGCTGTACCTGCAGCATATAGAGGTTCCTAGGCCAGAGGTCGAATTGCAGCTGCAGATGTCTGCCTATGCCACAGCCACAGCAATGCCAAATCCTTAACCCAGTGAGCAAGGCCAGGGATCGAACCTGCATCCTCATGGATGCCAGTCAGATTTGTTTCCACTGAGCCACGGCAGGAACTCCCAACACATGCCTTTTTTTTTTTTTTAATAGTAATGAATTTTATTTCAATTATAGGTGTACGAAGATCATCACAAGTCAATTTGATAGATTTTGTGTCCCAAACCCACAGTGCATCCCCCAATCCCCCAGACTGTCTTATTTGAAAAACCAAGGTTTTCCAAAGTCTGTGAGTCATTGTCTGTTCTGCAAAGAAGTTCATTGCCAACACATGCTTTTTTAATGTTATGCTTTCTTATACCAGAAATTTATTTAAGACAGATGGATATGTGTTGCCTACAGTGGGCTTATGATTCCCTGATTTAAGAGAGTTTGTGCAAATATCAGTATTTTGAATGTCCTTCTTCTAAAAGACAAGCAAGATTTTCACTCCAAAATCTATCTAAAATACATAAAATTCATATGTTAAAATAAATCCAGAAGTCATGCATTGATTGAATTATCAACATTAGGACAGTGATTTTATATAATTATTAATTTCCAAGATCATAAGATTATTGATTATGCACAATTTCAGGGGCTCCAGAATAATGTTGAAATAGGTTGAGGCTAAAGCTGACCCTTAATGGCAGACTTTAACCAAATGTCAAAGTCAAAGATCAGTGTAACAGTATTCCAACTTTTTTTTTTTTACTTTTTAAGGCCACACCCTTGGATTATAAGGAAGTTCCCAGCTAGGGGTCCAATCAGAGCTACAGCTGTTGGCCTATGCCACAGCCATAGCAACACAGGATCTGAGCCGCATCTGTAACACCTCAGCTCATGGCAACACTGGATCCTTAACCCACTGAATGAGGCCAGGGATCGAACCCACATCCCCATGGATACTAGTTGGGCTTGTCACCACTGAGCCACAATGGGAACTCCACAGTATTCCAACTTTTAATAGTATGTGGCCATTTAACTCACATGAATGAAAATATAGTAATGAAATTCCAGTCATCAGTTTAATAGGCACTCAGTAAATATTTGTTGATAGAAAGAATAAATAAGTTGATATCATTTCATATAAGCAGGAAAAGCACCTGGAGAAGAAAAAAATCTGAAATACAATATGGGAATATTTTAACTGCCCTCAAAGCAGGACGACATAGTCATTAAGAGAATAGTCTCAGTTGTCAAACTTCCAGGGAAGAAAGCCCAGGTTCCTCACTTAGTGTTCCACCTTTGCGCAAATTACACACCCTCTCTTCTCAGTGCTTCAGCTCATCTGTAAAACTGGCTCAATAGTAGCTCCCCTAGGAAAAGGGAACCTTCCTCCACTGCTGGTGGCATTGTAAATTGGTGTAACTATTTTGAAGCACAATATGGAGGTTCCTTTAAACACTAAATATAGAACTGTCATATGATCCAGCTATCCCACTCCTGAGCATATATCTGGAGAAAAATTTGAAAAGATGCATGCATCCCAATGCTCAGTGTAGCACTGCTTATAAGAGCCAAGACATGGAAGCAACCAAACTGTCCACAGACAGAGGAATGAATAAAGGAGTTGTGGTACATTAATACCACAATGGAATACATTAGTACATTGTGGTACATTAATACCACAATGGAATACTACTAAGCCATAAAAAAGAATGAAATAATGCCATTTGCAGTAAGACTGATGGACCTGGAGATAATCATACTAAGTGAAGTAAGTCTGACAAAGACAAATATCCTATGAAATCACTAATATGTGGAATCTAATGAAAATGATGAAAAAGAACTTATTCACAAAGCAGAAATAGACTCAAAGATTTTGAAACCAAAGTTATGGTTACCAAAAAGGAAATGTCATGGGGGAGGGATAAATTAGGAGGTTGGGACGAACATATATATATACTATATATAAAATAGATAAGTAACAAAGACCTCCTGTATATAGCCCAGGGGAATATATTCTTGTAATAATCTATATGGGAAAAGAATCTGAAAAAGAATGAATATATATATATATATATATATATGTATGACTGATTCACTTTGCTGTACACCTGAAACTAACACATCATTGTAAGTCAACTATACTCCAATAAAATTAAAAAAGAAAGAATAAAATGTGAAAAAATACACAAGAAAAGAGGAGCTCCTGTAGGGTTAGATTATATTAGTTAACAAACGTAAAGTACTTGGAGAGTATATGGCATAGAGTAAGTGGTATATAAATACTAGTTACTATTAATAAGATTGCTTTTCCAGTTTTTTATCTTAGAAACCCTTTTTTGTGCAGGAGACATCTGTTGTATATAACTGATGTGTAAGATCCATGGTTTTGAGCACTAGGGGTAACCAACTCAGCCAAGAAATTCCCACACATAGAGTAAAATGGCAAACTCTAAAACATTCACTAAAGCAACAGTTAATACTAATAAAACAGTAGATGAACTGAATTTTTTAACATGTTGTACATTGTCTTGGTAGAATATTACACATCTATCAAAAGTGATAAATAAGACTTTTTTTTGTCTTTTTTTTTTTTTAGGGCCGCACCTGCGGCATATGGAGATTCCCGGGCTAGGGGTCTAATCGGAGCTGTAGCTGCCGGCCTACGCCAGAGCCACAGCGACGCCAGATCTGAGTCGCGTCTGCAGTCTACACCATAGCTCATGGCAACGCTGGATCATTAACCCACTGAGCAATGCCAGGGATTGAACCCGCAACCTCATGGGTCCTAGTCAGATTTGTTTCCGCTGCACCAAGATGGGAACTCCAAGAAGACTTTATCATAACATGAAAAGTTTTATTTACTGCCATATGAAAAAGAACAAAAGCTAAGCGTGGACAGTGATAATAACGTTAAATATTGATATAAACAAGAAAGAGAGGAGAATAAGTAAATATGAAGAGTTGACTGTCATTGTAGATAATGGTCGTAAAATGTTAATTGTATAACAAGTAGATTTTTTTAATCCTCAAAGCTACCTTTTTAAAAAGTCTGCGAAAGACATCATTACCTTTGGACATAGTTCTAAACTGTTATTTCCAAAGAAAAATATATTTACAGAGCATTGAGCAACCATGAGTGGGTGAGAACTGAGGTGTCCTTGTCACTTAGTGTACACTGGGGGAGGTACGGTTTGGATCACTGGCATATGTAGAATGAAATTGCAACTCACAGGAACACAAACAGGATATTCATAGCAATATTTTATTTTATTTTTTTTAGGGCTGCATCCACGGCACATGGAAGTTCCGAGGCTGGGGGCTGAATTGGAGCTACAGCTCCTGCCTCCGTCACAACCACAGCAATGCACAATCTGAGCCACATCTGCAACCTACATCACAGCTCATGGCAACGCCAGATCCCTGACCCACTGAGCAAGGCCAGGGATGGAACTGGCATCCTCGTGGATACTGGTCGGATTTGTTTCCGCTGCACCACAACAGGAACTCCCATCATAGCGATATTTTTAATAAGCAAAAGAAACAAGAATCCTGGTTGTGATGGTCTTCCACGATAACTTTCTTATGAACCCTGCATACTTTTCCAAGTATTTTTATGAATACGTGGCTTCGGGGAGAGCAGGCTGGAAAACGTTGGGGCTCATAAGACACAGTTCCATCCTTTGAGGATTTCCCTGAACCAATTCTGAGAGACGGGGCAAATAATAAAAAGAACATCAGAAGTGTGTTCTTTCTTTGTCTTACTAGAAACATGCATGGTTAGCATTATCAAGACAGCAGTTCTATTTCCTTCAATCGAGAGCATTAAAAACTGCCCTAGTGGCAAAATGATGTTCCGTGAAGCCCAGTCTTCTTCCTCTGAGTCATCAGTGGAAGTTTTGTCCAGGGGAGGGACGTTTTCCGTGCCTGCAAACCCCTCCCGCGCCCTGGGATCCCCAGTCTCCACACCTCCAACCGGCTGACTCTTACCTTGTCTGCTTCAGCCCTTCAGACCTCCCGGCTCTCAGCCAGCACTTGAGAACCCTCCCATGATAAAGACTTTGTGATTTTGTGCCCTTCTCCTGTATTTCTCTTCTTCCAGATGTTCACATTGCTGACTTCCTCACCTTCAACCTTTGCTCATCTATCAACTTCTCATTGAGAAGCAAGGGTCATGTTTGATGGGCATATGATTCGTCACCATTTATTCAACAAATAATTACTGAATGCTTGCTGCTACTGGACACCATTCTCAGAGACCAGGAACACCAACCAGATAAAATCTCTGCCTTATAGTCCAGAGAGGAGTCAGGCAATAAACAATAAATATAATAAGTAAGTGCATTATATCATTATGTCAGAAAAGCACAATGCTATGAAAAATTTTTTCACAGAACAAGGGTGAACAGTAGTGCACACAGCCACAAAATAGAAAGGTGGACAGCAATTTAAAGGCTGTGGTCAGCATAGCATTTGTCATTCTGATAGAATATTTCCCTATAATTACTTTTTGAGGTAGTATTAAAATAAAGATTTTTGTAAGATGATAAGTCTGTTTTGAGGCCAGGTAGCTTACTCCACAGACAGTGAGTGGCCAGAGGGTCAAGGGTCAACTGAAGGTCATTTTAAGTAGTTAACGGCTTTATGGTCTCATGAGTGATTTTGCAATAAAATGATAGTGTCCAGTAGTAATTAGTGGTAAATAACAATCCATGAACCCTGATTTTTGTCGAATAAAAAAAAAGTGAACTTGCGAGATACTAATCTGAAATTTCCTAAAAAGAATATAAGCAGATATTTTTTTAAGGAACCACTCAGAAAAATAAGTTGATTGTTTTGAAGGAATGGTGCCCTATTTCGAAAACTTAAAAGGGATCCTCCATTTCCCCAGATGACATAAAAGGGCTTCAAGCTAGGGGACAGAGGTGAGACATTTTGGAGAAGAGTAAGTTAGACATGGCCTTAGTGCCTCCTCCCACTACTGGGCTGGACTGAGATACAGGTGAAGGAGGACAAATTATATCACAGCAAGTGCCCCTCTCTAGGGTGTGGACAACTCAGGAACAGAAGCAGTTGCTGCCTGACTTCTAATCTGAGACTTTTGAGAACAGCAAACCTGCTGCAGCTCTTCATGCTGGGAGGCCAGGTAAGGACAAGTGAAATGGTTCCTCTGATACAAGCCTGAAAAGCATCTTTTCCCCGTCCAGCACCCTCTACACAAACCAGGTTTCCATGGAAACTCCCAAGTCCTGGACAGGAATTCCAGATTTTTCACAGATTCCCATGGGGATTAACTGGGCTCAAGATTTTGAGACAGCAAGATGTTGCCAAGACTGAAGCATTTAAAATAAATTTCACAAGATCCTCTTAAGCATTTCATTTCACATCTTTCCCTCAGTGGTCAGTCCAACATTTTGTATTATTATTATTTTTATTATTAGACCTCCTCATTGGATCAGAAGCAGAAAAAAATGAAGTCTATTTGCCAAGAATGTAGACTAAAAAGTACTTTTTTTTTTTCTTAATTATTTGTTGGAACCCACTTGACAAATTTATTACAAGCAACTCTAGAGAAGCTATTGGAAGCAAGCTGGTTACTAGTTACAGTTAAATCTGGGGTTTATATTTAAAGTTTTTTCTGTAAATTGTAATCTCTCTCTCCCTCCTATTTTGCAGAAATACCTCTTCAGGATTTAATCAATACTGAGTGGTTATATTTATAAGATACTATGTATTTTATATTTCATTTGTCAT
Organism: Catagonus wagneri; assembly: GCA_004024745.2. Classification (NCBI taxonomy): domain Eukaryota; kingdom Metazoa; phylum Chordata; class Mammalia; order Artiodactyla; family Tayassuidae; genus Catagonus; species Catagonus wagneri. The sequence goes on from PVHT021183648.1 coordinate 4,657,495, forward strand.
TTTAGAAGAGCCGCTTTATTTATTATCTGAAAAAAAATACACTACAGTGAGATAATGAGAGGCAGTGGTGGAGATTTTGCATTATAAATAAGTCTTTAAATTAATCACTGAAAAATTTTACCATTGAGATTGGAAAATGAGAGGCTATAAGAACAGAAAAAGAAATTAGTCTTTTTTGAGGCTGAGAGAAAAGTCCAGGAACTGAAACAACAGTATCTTTAAAATAATGCTTCCTAAATAAAAACATAAATAATTGCACAAAAAGGTAAAATAAGCAAAAATACCTGGTTAGAAACTATTGCATTTGGAATGCATAAGCAATGAGAGATTCTGTTGTATAGCCCAGGGAAATATATCTGATCACTTGTGATGGAACATGATGGACGATATAGTGAAAAAAAAGAATATATATATATGTATAACTGGACCACTTTGCTGTATGTACAGCAGAAGTTGACAGAACATTGTAAATCAAGTATAATAAAAAAATAAAAATAAAAAAATACACAGAATTGTGTAAGAATCTATTAAGATAACAAACAATTTAACAATGAAAAACAGAGAAACAACTGAATAAAAAGAAGTCCAATATGAAAAACAAAATAAAGCAGTGACAAGTAGAAAGAAATAAAATAAGTTGAAAGGATACAAGGAAATGGGAAAAAGGGAGACAGAAAGAAAATGGATATAATGGTACAAGACAGGCAAATGGCAATTTAAAATAGGTGCTTTCAAATATCATTGTCACTGTAGTCTTAAATGCAAACAGACAAGTTGGAAAATTAAATAAAACACAAAGCAAATCAGTAATGCATGGCAGGGGGTGATAGGTTTCCAAACAGAAAGAGCAGCCCCACCCTACATGAAGGCTGGAGGATGCTTCATTCTTGTCTCATTTCCTGCTCCTCTGTCTAGAGAATTAGGGTCGTGTTAAAAATGGAACAGCTATCCCTGAACCATGTACGCTGTCCTTCAGAGGAAGTCAGCAAGTCTGTTATTGCATTTCAACAGCAGCCTTTGTAAAGGCCAGAGCCAGAAGGGTTTGGGGAGAGGGGAAAATAGAAACGCGTCTGAGTTTCAAAGGCAGGTTTATGGCATTCTGATGTGTAACAAAATTCTTGCATCCGAAGGTGGATTTGAGGTTTGTTATGTTCCTGTATTGCATAGGGTTAGAGAAACAAGCAGTGGGTTGTTGAGCACAACAGGTTCAGCTAAGATCTGTGCTCTTCAAGCAGTTTTAACTGTAACCACAGTAAGAAATGCATTTAACATATAAAATGTATGTGCATGCACATACAGTTGAAAAGAATGCTAGCTGAGCAATACTTAAACAGTTACTTGCAATGCATATTGACACTGCTAGCTGTGCTTTCCCAAAATGATTTCAAGACCTGTTAATAGGTTGGAATCTTCAGTTTGAAAAACACTGTCCTAGATGAAAGATTTTGGGGTGAAAGCACTGGGAATTTAGATAAGTGCTAATGACAACAAATAGACCTATAGGCATATTGGAAAGGCATTCACACCACCTACATGTATATCAAGTGAAGAAAAGCAAGGGAAATCTATAAGCCTTTTAGTCAGTGAGTCTGGTAAGACTACGATTCATTTGAGGATAAATAAAGATGAAAAAAATTGGAAATACAAAAAAAAAATCTAGATCTGACCATTAGCTTTAAGGCTCAGAGGAATAGCTTAAGTTTTTAAAAATAATTTACTAAATAAATTAGAAATTTAAACTTACAGAGTTGTTTGGAGGTTGGTGGCGCGGGGCTGACAGTCCTCCGGCAGAGCGATCATGTTGCACAAACAAATTTACTGTTCGGACAAATACGAGGACGAGGAGTTCGAGTACCGGTACGTCATGTTGCCCAAGGACATAGCCCAGCTGGTCCCTAAAACCCGTTTGATGCCTGAATCTGAACGGAGGAAGCTTGGCGTTCAGCAGAGTCAGGGATGGGTCCATTATGTAATTCATGAACCAGAACCTCACATCTTGCTGTTCCGGCAGCCACTGCCCAAGAAACCAAAGAAATGAAGCTGGGGAGCCATTTTTCAGCCTCAAGCTTTACGCAGCTGTTCTCACTTGCTAACATCTTTCTGATGAAATTATTGTGTGGAATTCTTGTTTCTCACTTTGACATTTAAAGAATGTTCTATACACTGTTTGAATGTGTTGATGACTGCTTTGCTTCTTGAGCAGAGCCAACAGGACCACGGCCCAGCCGGATGAGTGCTCTTTGGGTTGCAGCCTCAGCTAAGTGTGATTCCCCCCCAACCAATGTGAACTCTATCCAGAATACACTAGGCAGATGGAGGAAGCATCTGAGAATAAGACCATGGTTGTTACAAGGCCTGTGTAAACTTGCTGTTTGGATTTTTCCTGCCAGGTGTTGTATGTATGGTGATTTATGTTTCAGTGTATTGGAAGCTTTCGATTTTATTCAAGAAATCTGTTCCATGTTAAAAGCCTTGATTAAAGAAGGAGTTTTTATATAAAAAAAGAAATTTAAACTTACAACTTTCTCATCAACAACAGATAAAATTACTCAAGCATATGTTTATTTTAAAAAAGGGATGCAGTGGAAAATAAGAGAATAGAAATAAATACATTCAAATACACTGAGCTACAATAACATCATTAAAACAAAACACTCCTTTAAAATAAAAATAGATGAAATCTGGTTCAAAACAGAACTACCTACATAAATAATAAGAAGGAGTTAAGACCAATATGATGACAAGTTTAAAGGAATTCGAAAGGAAGTGGTTTTGATGTTCACAGAGATATGATCCAAAATAAATATAACCTGTGTCTTCCAAAGCATCCTAACAAATAGAAAAGTATTATTAGGAATATAGACATCACACTTTGCTGTTAAATTAAAAAGTCATCTTTTGGATGTAAAAGAGGAGAGATTAGAAAGAGTTAGCAAACTAGGCAAAAGGGGTTTTTTCAGGTCTAGAAACAGGTGGAGGAATTTGGCAATGAAAATGAAAATAGAACGTGATATTAAGAAGAAAGTCCCCAAACAAAGAGGGACACCCTTCAAATCGCCAGTTTTTGTTTAAACATTGATAAGAGTCACAATAGAATACCACTTAAGAGCAGTGATTTTAGTATGACTTCCTGAAAGGCTGTCGCATTAGGGACTATGCTAACTGATTTCTCATCATCACCATTCATTTTAAATTGATCCACACATAGACTTTCATCCTGAAGTGATAAGAAAGACAGGAAGTATTTTAAAGGAAACGTAAACATTTTCTCAAAATTATAGACCCATTCCAACTATGCTGATTCAATTTACCCTTTCTGTAGTCTGGGCCCTGATCCAATGACCACCAAGGCTCGATGGACTTGATTAGGTTAACTGTCCTATTTTTTTTTTTTTTTTGTCTCTTTGCATTTTCTTAGGCCTGCACTTGTGGCATATGGAGGTTCCCAGGCTAGGGGTCTAACAGGAGCTGTAGCCGTCAGCCTGTGCCACAGTCAGAGCAACGCGGGATCCGAGCCACTTCTGCAACCTACACCACAGCTCATGGCAACGCCGGATCCTTAACGCACTGAGCAAGGCCAGGGATCGAACCCGCAACCTCATGGTTCCTAGTCAGATTCGTTAACAACTGAGCCACGACAGGAACTCCACGTTAACTGTCCTAAATGCTTCTCCTCTTGGGGCTGGAACCCCTCCCAGATCAGTCACCACGGCTACTCTCATCCAGTAAAAAAGCAGAACGAGCATCTTTATACACACTACATGCAACACTCTGTCAAGTAGATTGCTTGTGTTTCTTTTATTTAGTTTTTTTTTTTTTTAAGGTTTTGTTTTGCTCTTTGGATTGGAACGTAGTTCTCCTGTCATTGTATCTTGCCTAATTTTCTGAGTCTTTTTTATGTACTAGGCATATCAACTATCTCTCCCAGTCTCGAAGGAGTGGTCTCTTGAAGGAGTGGGGCTCAGAAATGCAATCCCACCTGCCCACAGAGCCAGGAGCTCCAGGGATGCTCCCTGCGTGGTCCCTGGGCGCCCTCATGCCACAGTGTGGCTGCAGCTGCCATAGGGTGCTGGTAGACAGGGCTGGCTCCTAGACTGGAGGCTGCGTGCTGGTGGGTGGGACCATCACTGAGATGGTTGTGCGGCTTTGCTGAGGTGCATGGCACCCACTGACAGGGTAGAGGGAGAATTTCGACTTGGTACCCATCGCTGCCAGTCTGGCTTCTACTGGTGTTTCAGTCCTAGCTGGTTCTTGCCTCTCTGTCAGATGCTTTAAGATTAGCAAGGGGGTGTCTTTCACCTGTGCTCCATGTGCTTTTCAATCTGGTGTTTTTGCATCGATTTTCAGATAGAGTGTGTGTGTGTGTGGCACACCAGCCCTTTCAAAGAGGGTTTTTCTAATCTCTGCAGTTTCATGGTATTCTTGGACGTATTCCCCACTGGTTTTAAAGCCATGTGTTTTTTTTGGGGAGGTGCTTATCTTTCCTGTGCTGGATCTAGGAGTTGGAGATCTGATGGGGAGATGGAATCCCTCACTCCTCAGTCCTCAGGGAAGGGACACCTTACCTTTGTGCTAAAGGGAAAAGATACCATACCTTTGTGAGCCCTTCTGATTGTGGATCTCTGGGCTGTGTTTTTCCTCGGTGACACCATTTCCACCACTCCCAGCCATCGGGCTGCTGTCATTTACCCTTTGTTGTGCAGCCTCTGCTCAAAGTTTTCAGGGCCCTTTCTGGAGGAATTATTCCATATGTAATTGTAGATACGCTGTGTTCATGGGAGGAGGTGAATTCAGGCTCCTGAAGCCTCTCCCTCTGAGCCTGACTACTTTTGGTTCCCGGTAAAAGTGGGATCAGGTAATATTTGTCCTTCTGTGTCTTTTGGAAGCAAGTGGTAGGGTGCCTGCCACAGGCTTCTCATTCACCTACTACAACATTCGATCACCACGTGGACCCTGAGACTAAAGAAAATATGCTTTGCTGCATGCTGGATGTTTTCATTTACTGGAAAACTTTAGCAAGGCACTTTTCAGTTGTTAACTATCTAACTTACTGTTTCAAAACATAAGTATGTCCTCTAATTCCTCAGGGAGTATTGAACCCATCTGGATTCACTTAGCTACATATTGTGGCACTTAGTAAATTTTGGAATTGCTATTTTTTGCAAGCCTAATTTAATGCCTGTCTCTGATTTCTTAAGGGTAAACCATAATTTATCCCTTATGCATAAAATACTAAGTGCACGTTTACTTATAGTCAATAAGTAAGCATGAAATGAGATGAACTCATACTTGCCTAATTATTACATGTTAATATCAGCCACATTATTAAAAACTCTTTCAAATTTTCTTGAGGATGGTTACATGAAATAAATAATTCTGTCACAATTTAAATAAAGACGATCTTCCTCTGCAAAATGTGTTCTTTCTGAATTTGTGATTTTTTTTTTTTAATGGGAGGAACTTATAGCCTGAACAGACGACATGCAGTAAAATCTATTTCAAATTTCTTAAGGACTGCTCCGTGGTAAGATGTCAGGCAAATAAATGGTTATCCTGTTCTTGTTTCTGATCTCTGAGTTAAATTACATTGTTTGCGTTTTCTCTGATCTTGACACATTTGGGCAGAAATGATGACAACACTCAAGCTAGGTCAAATTACGCCCTGGAAAAACATTAATTACAAAAATATAGGCTACTTCTATGTATGATAAATGCCAAATGTGAAGCTGGAAAACGTAAAGTCAAAAAACGTATCTAGATAATTTCTGGGTCCTCTCTTAAAATTTTTTTCAATGGCTAAGTTTGCAACAACTTTAGCCATCAATATTCTGTAAAATTTTCAGCCTGTATTGAAATTGTATCTTCTGTAATTTCTCAGAGGGAGAAAGATGAACATGTAAATGATCAAAATGCAGATCGTAGTCACATATGAAGCCACAACGATCTCAAACATGTTTTGAGATTTTAGCATAAAGCAATAGTTAATATGAAAATTTACTCCTTTTTTAAAACGGAGTATAACACTGGATAAGCTATGAATATTTGAAGCTATGAATATTAAAGTGTTTAATAAAATATACACTAAAGGTCAATTTTTTTGAAAACTGGATATCCTCAATTATGCAAGACTTTTTTTTAAATTACTTAATTAATTTTATTATGATTATAGGTGAACAAAAATCATCACAGCCAAATTTTATAGCATTTCCATCCCAATATGCAAGACTCTTGATTCACCTTTTGTGCTACATTATAACCATTTCCCAGGACCTTAGGCTCTTTACTAGAAAATGGATGGGCTGAGGGAAAAAACTCATTTGAATTAAGTGTTTCTGTTTTTGGGCTGTTTGAAAGAGTAGCATCTTTTTCATCTTCTGCCTTCTTCAGCTCTTAGCAGGACTCTCAGGCGAATTCCAATTTCTTGAAATATTTCCTATCAGGAAAGAAAGCCTATTAGCTGTTAATAATGTCAGTTGCTAAGGATAATCTTCTTCAGGCTGCTTTCATCATGGTATAATCCCCCAATCTGCAGAAAACAGCTCTTCAATGCCACAGCCAAGGCTTTCCTGTAAGTCTTACTCACTTGAACTTGTTTTCCTCCCTTCTGTTTTTTTTTCCTTCACTGCAAATCCGTCGATCCTGGTCTCATCTTAAGGCATGGTTTTCAAATTAATTCTACCTCTGTGCTTTCTCATGCATCATTCATTTCATCAGAAACATCTTTCCTTTGACATAGTAATCTGTGTCTAAGAACTCCTTCCAGGCGGAGAAGATAAGAGACATCTCAGCTTAATTCCATGCCATGCTGGTCACCCAATCAATGGTCAGTTCTCCACTCACTGGGGTTCTCTTACCTCCTCTTGATATACTTTATGGCTGCTTTACTTTCAGTTCAGCTGTAAGCTTACATTTGCATAAGCTGTCATTTAGTGATTCCAAAACTTGATTATTGTTAGAATCACCTAAAGGCGCTTTAAAAATAAAGTTTCCAAGGCTCCCCACACTAGATTTACCGAAACTAAATCTCTAGCCTTTATGCTACACAATATATATTTTCAAATCACTTAGTGGAGTATGACTGACACTCAGAACGCCATATATATTTAGTGAATAGAAGATAAGTATACATCTGTGGAAAAAATATGAACTGTTTCATGAATTTGTGTATTCTTCTCCTAATGGAGGGGTTGTGCTAATCTTCTGCATTTTTTTTTCCCCCTTGGCCATGCCCATGGCAGGCAGAAGTTACCAGGCCAGGGATGGAATCTGCACCCCAGCAGTGACAATGCCAGGTCCTTAGCCATTAGGTCACCAGGGAAATCTTTCTTTGTATTGTTCTAATTTTAGTACATGTACTGCTGAAGTGAGCACTTCAATCTATGTTTTTATTTTCTATTTAAGCAAACTCTCTTGTGGATTTTTGATGCAACCAATTTGCTAAGCACATAGCAGGTTCCATCAGTGTAGATATCCTATAAATGCCGTTAGTTGAGTGTAAAGAAGTTTAGGTACACTCACCTTTCTGCCTGGACTTGTAGATGGCTACAAAAACACCATGTTCTCCTAAGACCTGATTGCTACCAAGCTTCTTTCTTCCAGGTTGAGAACTGATCCTTTAGCAGAGACTGTAACAAAAGCCAGTGGGTCAGGTCTGGCCTGTGGAGGTAACTGAGGACTAATAAATACAAGAGTGATGTTTTGTCAAAAAAATCCTTACCACCAACTACGTGTTGGCATCATTTAAAGTTTTAATTCATGACTCATCATGTAGATTTTCTGAATGACCAACCTTGCTTATTTCTCTTGTTTCATCATTCTTATCTCATCCTTTAAATTAATTCTTCTGTTCCTTTCTTAAATCTTTCCTTCTCTGCATGGGAATCTTTCCTTTTATTTCTCTTATTCTCTTCAACAAATTTCTGTCCTAAAATCCAATGCTTTGGCTCATCCCCCATCACCATTTATGACTGTATTTACATCATCCCTACCTGATGACTCTATTATTGTAAAAATTAAAAGAGCTTTTACATACCCAGTAAAATAAGTCTGATCTCTCTTCCTAGAAAGTCAATTGTATGGGTACCTTTCATGCCCCTGCAATATTCTTTCCTACAAAGCAGATTAAAGCATTTACCTTAAAGTTGAATACATTTTGTGTTACTTTATCCCTAGGGATTTGAGTCCATGAGAAACTCTTGGAAGACATCTCACGATTGCTGTGGTAACATCATGTATCACAAAGGAATATTCTGCTGAGTTTTTCTCTAATATTGCCCTTTTTACTGAAAATGGCAGGCAATCCCATTTTATACTACCAATAGACTAACGCTTTTTTTCCCCTAAAATGCAAATTAATTATATCATATCCTCTTTATAAACTCTTTTATGGTCATAATTATCTGCTGGATAAATCCCAAACTCTTTAGCAAGTTTCTTCTTAAGAAAGTCCTTAAGGTTTCCAGCTGTGGCACCCATCACATCCCCTAGACACCTTTTGTTTTTTTTTTCCTTGAAAACATTAGCAATTTCTTACATGAGCCACACACATATACACATGTGCTGTATACATGAACTAAATGTATATACATGAGCTAGATACTCTCTGCCTGGAATATCTTTCTCCACGATGACCCTTCTGCCAGGTATCTATCTCTCCTGCTTCATGAATCCTTTCAAACTTTCATGAACACCCAGATGAAATTGTTTTGTGCTGCTTTGAGCTCTCAGAACTCAGGTGCGGAACTCAGAAATAGACAGAAAAAGGAAAAGAAATTTTTTCTTTGTAATGAGAGTTCTTAGGATTTACTCTCTTAATTTTCAAATACACTACACAGCAGGGCTAACTACAGTCATCATGTTGAATATCACATCACTGGTACTTATTTCTCAAACTGGCAGGATAATGTTTCACTGTATATACCACCATGAACTGTGCATTCTTGATCCCTGAACTTTTGAAGCAGAAACCCATTACTTGGGGTGCTTTCTTCCTGTCCAAGAAACACTCTTTTTTTGGATGAGAAAGATGCATCTTTTCAACTAACAGTGTCTTCTGCTGGGTTCCCACTCTTGCACCTTCCGGATGGTCAAAAAGGATGAAAGCCAAGCATCCTCTGGTATTCAGGGTATGTTGAGCTTAATGAGGCGTTAGTTTGTATTTTCTTCCTGTTGTATTTTCACCCACCCATTTCTAAAAAGACAGCCTGGTATTGCACACTTCTTTACCTCAAAGGTTTGGGCCAGATCTAAAGGAAATTTTCTCCACTCACTTGATTAAAGCTGTGACCTCATGCTTACACTTAATTCTTCTCTACATCACAGAAACAGTTTCAGATCGGTGGTCATTTATGTCATCCCTTACGAAAAGCAACAACACAAATCTGCTTCTCTCCATGTTGGTCCATTACTGATCCCTTGGAGTTTCTTTGTCCCTTGTCATCAGGCTCACTCCAACTTGTGACCCTGAAGTAGTCACTTAATATTTGAAGGACATCCAAATAGTCAGCTATGTGTTTACTTTTAGAACATCTTTACTGATTAAAATGTGTAACATAAATCCTACCAGCAGTGTGTGCTCCTGCGTGTACTTCCTTAATGTCCCCTCTAAATTTAGAAAGTCATCTAATTTTTTAAATGTGAAATTTAAATGGGAAAATGTATCAGCCACAGAAATACACAATTTTTTAAAGGTAAATCCTATGTTCACGGATGTTATTTCCTTAGAGAATGCAGAACCATTGTTTCCTATTCTGCTCATTTTGTGAGGAAATCACCTTCACCATTTACTAGTAAGGACAGAGTTCCCTAGTAAAGTTAAGGATGTGGAGGAAAGTGGAAGAAAGGAAGCTGGGGTAACACTTTCAGCATATGGAAAATACGCCCCTTTTCCGTTCCTTTATATTCCCACTTCCTATAAGGCAGAGATATATTTCATCATGAACTATGAAAGTGTAATGTTGGGAGAAGGCCACTTCACAGTTACTACTAAAAAGAGGGCCAAACAAAATCTAATTTAATGCTCTTAAGTTCAAAATCATTGCTCTAGTCAAGAATGCATTTTGGGATGCCTTTTATGGAAAACGTTTTCAAAATACCAATTTCTTTTATGAAATCAGGAAAACGAGTCCAGTAATTATCAAGATAAAATATAAATAAGACATAAGTTCAAGCCTGTGTCTCTTGTGAATATACTGCCATAATATTAATATATAGTTTGTACTTCCATTTCTGATGACATCCATATATTTAATATGCAAAGATGTTTTATATCCATAAATTTTTATCTATAAAGAAAAATGATTGTTTTATATACTCTTAAAAAGTAAGTAGGTAATACATACTGGTGAAAGTTAAAATAAAGAAGAGAAAAACTAAATTGTTTCCAGTCCTGTGAAAATATTTTCCAAGTTCTAAAGTCAAGTTTGGAGCTTAACTTCTGTTCTGTCCTGTATCCCTCTCATCTTTCAGTCTTCACTTTCTTTAAGGTATGGCTCCTCGGGTGGTATTTATAATTCTTCATATCAGGAAAATAGAAAACTGCTGGAAAAAATCAATTTTGCTAACTTTATGATAATCACTTTGAAGATAGTGATATTACTTTGCATAGCATTGAATGTTATGCAAATCTCTCCGCTTCGACACTACAGGGCAAAGGGAAAATGTGCCAGAAATTTATCATGAGTTGTGTAATAAATGAGAACTCCTTCTTCCACCTGCAGAAACTGTTCTTGACGGGAATTCTACCCGCAACCCAGCAGGCAGGCCCGTCATGCATTAGGTGGTGAGCAATGCTCTTCTCTCTTCTCCCTTCAGATGCTTCTTTGTGTGAAGATTGAGGATGGGGCTGTGTCAGGGCAGCAAGCCCACGGTGTTCTTCTTGGAATTACCATCACTGGAAATAATAAGCTTTCTGTAAATTTGTTTTGATTTTAATATCAAAGTTGTCACAGCAAATTATAAAAATTTCCAGAATCTGTCTGCCAACAGAGGCCTAACAAGGACCCTCAGTCCCCAACTTGGTCTAGTGCCCTGTCAGAATTCCCATCTCCTTACCTAGTACTGTAGGCTCCTTCTTGCTGTCATTTTAACCACACTGACAGAGCTGCTGCTCCTTGAACACAGAAGATACACTTCCACTCTGTGCCCCGTGAATTTTTTTCCAGCTGCTTCCACTCTCTGGAATATTGTTCCTTCAGATAACTACGTGGCTAACTCCCTCACCTCCTTCAAGACTTTGCTCAAATCTCACTGCCTCAGGGAGGCTGATCCTAAATCTCCTACTTAGTATTTCAGACTTACCCCTCTTCCCACCTCCCTGGGCATTCTCGATTCCTACCTCTGTTTCTATAGTTTTTATTTTCCATAACATATCGCTTACTAATTTCCTACATTTTGCTTGTCCATTATGTTGATTTTATGTCTGAATATATTGACCATATTACCTGTAGCGTTTCTCTCCCCCATTAGAATGTAAGCTCCACCAGGACAGCTCTTAGTTTCATTCATTGATATACCCCAGCCATGTAGAAGAGTTTTGAGCACATATAGGCACTCAAGGCTGGGGGTCTGAACGAAGGCTGTGTGGACGTGATGAATAAAAGCAAGCGGACCTATGAGTCACTCAGCTGTAGGTCAATAATGGTCTATTATCAACAGTAATTAATAGATTAGTACTATTAGAGAGATGAGAGAGAAGGAGTTAAGGTTGGTATGCAGATAACTGGTGAGGATATCACATGCTGATGGGCTCTCAGTAGAAGCTGGTTTAGGGGTAGATGAATGATCCCATAGAGGTGTCTATGAGACATTTGGTTAAGGAAGTAGGAATCAGTGGGATATGTGGTGCGATACGCAGATATAGAGGCATATATTTGGGAATCATAAAAATTCATGGATACTTTTTTATTGGTCCTGTTTTTAGGGCCACACCTGTGGCATATGCAGGTTCCCAGGCTAGGGGTCCAATTGGAGCTAGAGCTGCAGGCCTACACCACAGCCACAGCAATGCCAGATCTGAGCTGCCTCTGCGACCTACACCACAGCTCATGGCAAAGCTAGATCCTCAACCCACTGAGTGAGGCCAAGGATCGAATCTGCGTCCTCATGGATGCTAGTCAGATTCATTTCTAATGAGCCATGATGGGAACTCCTGGGATCATAAAAATTCAGATGATAATTTAAATCATGAGGTTTTTAGCATGCATAGCGAAAAGAGAAGAGAACACATTAGAATCATGAAGAAAAATATTATCTAATGTTTGGGGAAAGAAAGTGGAGCCAAAAAGGAAGACCAATAATTATCCAGAAAGTGGGAAGGAAAATGTGTACATTACAGGGGGAAAATAACATCTTTATGTGATGATGGAATAAAGAAGAAAAAAAAAAAAGTGAAAGGAAAGAGGCTGGAACCAAAGACAAGAGAAAGAAACAATTGACAGAATGAGAAGGTCAAAGAGGATGAGATTTACAGAAGATAGTAAAAAGGATGCTAGGGTTAGGCATTTCAGGCACTAGTTAAATATATACAGTTTATTTCAAAATGTAAAAAAAAAAGGTGTAATTACTATACTGTAAGAACATGATAGATGGAAAGACTTATTCACATTGTGCAAGTGCCCTTTTTTTTTTTTTAGGGGCTGCACCCGTGGCATATGGAGGCTCCCAGGCTAGGGATCGAATCGGAGCTATAGCTGCTGGCCTATGATAGCAATGTCAGATCCGAGCTGCATCTGTGACCTATGCCACAGCTCACTGCAATGTGGGATCCTTAACCCACTGAGTGAGGCCAGGGATCGAACCCACAACCTCATGGTTACTAGTCGAATTCGTTTTCACTGAGCCATGATGGGAACTCCCTGTCCAAGTACTTTTGTGTGGAGGGAAAAGAGGTGCAGATACCATACCATGCTTTGATAACGCCAGCCTCAACCAAATGGAAGGTATGCATCCTCTTTGAAATATTCCACAGTGGTCTGCTTTACTAAGGGCATCTGCTTAAACACACAAACACCCACACACACACACCACAATTGCACTAAAGTTTCGTATTTCCTATTCAACATTCCTGAAACAGAATATCTCTTGTGTCCCATTTCTATTAAAATTTGGACCAGGGAAATGACTTTAGTTTTCTGTCCAAAATAAACTGGGAAGATGCTTTAATGGAGGAAAGGAACAGAGGTGTATAGTTTATCTACAGCTTTCTGTTCTTTCAAAGATACTTTGATCTCAGTCTGTGACACCTGTTCATTGTGACACCAAAAATTTTTGCAAGGATAAACATTAAATCCCAGACTTCCTCTGTGCCTTGAGGTACAGCAGTAACTCACTTTGCCATGCCCTTCTTTCCTCATTATCATTTGAGAGACAATTTTATTGTGGGAATGGGCTAACTGTTGAATACATGTCAAATAAAATGAGCACTGAGAACTGATTATTTACTTAGGCAAGAAATGGGAACCTTCGCACCAAGAGAGCTTATTTACCACAAAGTGAATTTTCTTCATTTTTTTCTCAAATATTTAGCATGAAATGTACTAGAAGAGTCACATTTTCCTTGAATGGAACCCTTGAATATCTGTAGAGCCTAGAGGGTTTCCAAAAAAAATATATGAGTACTGATTATCTACACATGTGATATGCTATGTTATGATAAACTAGGTATAAAGGAATTCTTAACACAGTGAAATAAACTTTTGTTGCACCACACATGGGCTGACACAGCAGTTTACCTCTGATGAATCAATAAATAAACATTTAAGGGCCCAGCTATAACTTACATTGGTAAACAGAGACTAAAGAGTAAATAACCCCAACTCTCTTCCATTAAGACACTTATTTTTAATTTGTTGAACACTGTTAGGCCCTAGGACACTGTTTCCAATTTTTTTTTTTTTTTTTTAAGCTGTAGCAGAGACTCAAGAGTCAGAAAGCCTGTATTGAAGTTGGGAGAGAAATTATTTCAGTTCCAGCCCTATTCCCTCCAGTTTCTTCCTGCCTCCATCTTCTCAATATTAACTCATTGCTACAACAGTCAAGTTAAGCAAAGCATAGACACTGAACACTGCTTTTCAGTAATAAGAACAATAAAATGATTTTTAGAGAAATAAAATGTCCTTAGGTTACACTTTTGATCATGTGTATGAATTCAATAAAACCATCAGTTCACTTTTGACTTTCCAAGTGCACTCTCCCTCACCCCATTCATTAAGAATAGTCTGTGTGTTTTGTGTTTTTCTTTTTATTTCACTGAGCTCACATAAAGTCCTCTTCCTCTCCGTGCCCTCAGGGCACCCTGCCTTTCTTTCTCTGTTTCTCTGGATTTTGGAGGGTTCCATAATCTCTATCCCATAATGCCTAAAAACAGTGAAGTACCTTATTAGAGTTGCAATCAAACATAGGCCTGAGTTTTCTAGAATGAAAACTATGAATGATGCACTAAAGAAAAAGAATATCATAGACTCAGTTGCAAAATCAGAGCATTTAATGGAATAGTAAAGAAACAAAATCTGATAGAAGTCATGGCAGATTGCAGGCTATTCAGAATGTGAAGTGGTTCATGGTTTTCTTCCAGGTTTTATATAGAAGGAGTTTGTTCAAAGTAAACAGTTTTCTACCTGGGATTTAAAAACATAGTTTAAACAATATATAAACATGTGTATGTGCATATAAATAAATATATAGATGCAGATAAGCAAACGCATATACCAATATGCACAAATGCATACACATTAATACATACATGATATGTATAAAAGATGTGCATACATATTTAATAATATGTCAACTTATAAAACAAAGAAGTTTATTTAATGAAACATTTATAAATGGCACATATATAGCTGAAAATCCTTTAAAACTATTTTGAAGAAACTCATAAAAATCTGAATGTTTTTCCCATCTGAGTGCTTATCTAGTGCCTATAGTTGCATAGACACTGTGAAGTCACCGACGCTTTGATTCATCTATTGCTTTAATCTCCTTAGGTTTTCATTTTCTTACTAGATGTGTTTTTAAAGATCTATGATGTATGTGCTTTCCTTACCTTTTCACATATTTTGGTCTCACTGGGAAACTGAAACACTGTTGATGTTGTAAGAAGCAAGAGCATATTCATCTGAAAATAAAAGGAAAGTTCATCCTTATAAAATCTCCAACTTTCTGTAACCAGATTATGTCAGACAATATAGATACACTAGGTCTAATCTTTCCAATAATTCTGGAAGAGAGTCAATTACTTCTATTCTCTAAAGCCAGGAATATCCTATTAAAGCTTAAAGAACTTGACACAGTATATTGAACTAGTAAATAAAGGAGCCAGAATTGAAAGACTTCTTGACAAACTCTGCTTATATTCAACAAGAAACCAATGGCACTAGCTTTTTTTTAAATTTTATTTATTTATTTATTTATTTGCTTTTTTAGAGCCGCACCTGCGGCATATGGAGGTTCCCAGGCTAGGGGTCTAATTGGAGCTACAGCTACTGGCCTACGCCACAGCCACAGCAACACCAGATCCAAGCTGCATCTGCGACTGACACCACAGCTCACGGTAATGCCAGATCAACCCACTGAGCGAGGCCAGGGATCGAACCCACAACCGCTTAGTTGGATTCGTTTCCGCTGCTCCATGACGGGAACTCCTTTTCATTTTCACATGCTTGTTTTTAATGGAGAACAAAGAGACATAATGGTGTATGTTTGTGATTGATCCAGGTTTTATGGATGGTACTCATTTTGACAGGACACTAGAGGAAGAAATTACCACACAAGCAGACATTTTTCTTACTATTGTTAAATTTTTCTGTTTCACTCCAATTGTACCAATGTTTAAATTTTTGGGTTATTATAGTAAAGATTCAAATTTTTTTTCCTGGTTTGCACTTTATCACTCATTTTTTTTAAAAATTATTTTTATTTTTTTCCATTATAGTTGACTTACAGTGTTCTGTCAATTTTCTACTGTATAGAAAGGTGACCCAGTCACATATGCATATATACATTCTTTTTTCTCACATTATCATGCTCCATCATAAGTGATTAGATATAGTTCCCAGTGTTATACAACAGGATCTCTTTGCTTATTCATTTCAAAGGCAATAGTTTCCATCTGTAACCCCAAATTCCCAGTCCATCCCACTCCCTCTCCCTCCCCCTTGGAAACCACAAGTCTGTTCTCCATGTCCATGATTTTCTTTTCTGTGGAAAGGTTCATTTGTGCCGTATATTAGATTTCAGATATAGGAGATATCAAATGATATTTGTCTTTCTCTTTCCAGGGAAATTTTTGATCATCTTTACATCTTAGTAATTGTTTTGGAACCTAGTCTATCGAGATTTTCCAATAACATTTAAGAACACTGTTCACTCTTCTCAAGTTAAAGTCCATAGAGTTAGCATGATGTCTTGGCATTAACAACAAAAACAACAACAACAACAAGACCTGGAAGCTGAGCCTGGTTTGTATTTCAAGTTAAAAAGGAGTCCCTTTGCATTAAATCAAAAATATTCTAGGTATTGGAAAACTCTAGTAAATAGAAAAAAGCCCAAGTATAAGTTATATCACGGAGTAAAAAAAAATCAATATATAAAGTAAAGCTAGATATTGTTTAATTTTGAAGACCAGGGATGATTTTGGAAAATTAAGTAGCTCAGGGAATCTTAGATACATATATCATGCTCAATAGTGTTAGGGCATGATTGCTGCTTGCCTACCTTTTTCATAATAGTCATAGACCATGACAGGAGCTGGCTGAATGTTGGACACATGGTTGCTTTGCTCAACAGAGAAGGTAAAACTGTTTGCTATACCCCAAACCTACAAAGACAAAAATTATAAACACATCATAGTATGTCTCCAAAGGGAAAATCATTGAGCAAATTATTTCCAGAAGTTCATGATCTACTTAATTAAATAAATCCAGGGTATCACGATTTTACATAATGAGAAAATAAATGAGTTAGGCAACATTAAACTGTATAAGGTTTGTTTCACCTATTATACAGAGGTGCAAGAAATTTAGTTGAAAGCATCAGAATAATTTAGTTTTTATGTGAATGTTAATGATGTACACAGAGAAAGGGTGACTCTAAAACTCATGCCAGACTACACTGGAGTTCAGGTCAAACTATAAAGGAATTATATATCTACTCTTTGACCAGACTATGTTAGATGCTGTGAGGAATGAAAATCAGGGAAATGATGTTTCTAAACTTAGGGATCATCTAGTCAGATAACCAAGGCGTGTATGAAATAGCATAAGAATTAATCAGGAGAAATGGTTAGTGGGATGGAAGAACGCCGATCATCTTTAATGTCCTCTATAATCTCGACAAGCCCTGTCATGAATACCTACAAGAAATGGAAGCACCCAATTATCCTCAGAAGAAAAAGAAAGCTTTGGAAGAAAAAAAAATTATCTTCGACTTACCTTTTCTAGGAAGAAAAGAACATGGTCATTCTTGACTTCACTCTTCATAACTTGGCCATTGTTTTCAAGCTTTAAAGAAATGGGCAGGGGGGATAGATATTAAAGAGTGCCATTCTAGAATTGAATGTTTCATGCTTTTTATTTAACCAGTTGTCAAGAATTTATTTTTTTTGGAATGTTCTCTTGTGCAATGATGTTTTCATAAGCAAAAGTAGGAACTAAATTAAAAAAAGGATTGTGGAATGGGAAATAATGACTGCTAATAGCTACAGATTAAGAACCCGTCCCTCCACTGCTCCAACAAAAATATAAATGTGAGCTTTGAATAAGTTCGTTTCAGCCAAGAATCCCATGGCTTGGTTTGCTCACCAATTATTTCATCAACACACGATTGCTTTTTCTGTGCTGAAAGGTTGGGCTTCTATTATTTACCTCCTCAATGGATGACATGACTGGAGTAAATCCTGAGAGCATTTTTACATCAACAAGGACCATGTTGGAGTTATTGTGAATTCCAGTATATCTGAAATTTAAAAACAAAATACTAGTTTAGACATCATTTTAAAAGAGTGACTTAATCTTATGAGTACCTAGTTACCAACTGGTTATAAGTTAGGAAGAGAGGCAAAGCCGGAGAAGAAACATTGGAAGACAGTCATTCTCACACATCTAGAAAAGGCACAACTAGAGTGATCTTGGGTGACATGATACACAGTAACATAAACTGGAGTAAAGAGTGAATGGTCTGGACCTGGAGTCTCTCCCGAAATCCTGCTTTTAAGCTTAGCTGAGATCTCAACCTCGGTACTTGTAAACCAGTCTTTTAAACTTGTATTACATATACTTCTGGTAGCCTTAAATTTGTACAGAACTTAAACGAGAACTTCGTTTAGGAATTGGGATGTTGATTAAATTATACAGCAGGTGTGTCCTCCAGAGAACTTCTAGGTTGTTCCCTGACTGTGGACAGGATTGTTGGGACATGAAGTTAACAGCAGTGTATTAAGTTCTTATCTCAGCACTGGTATTCAACAGATTTTCATTTGAAGATGCTAAGAAAAAATCCCCCAAAGTAATTTGACTCAGTGTTTCTCTACATATGAATCAAGATTAAAATGCTTTGGTATAAATTGCATTTTAATTCAAGGGAATTATTTTGCTTTTCTTCACTGAAAAATAAGAGTCTGAAATTTTGCTCTTTACAGTCATAATTCAGCATTTGCAGCTTTTTCTCCTCTTGGATCACCCATGCTCGTCTTTAGAAGGAAAAATTAAATCTCCATTGTCCAAAACTGACAGTACTTCCATACAAAAAAAGTGGAAGTATTGCTGGAGCATCAGTGGGGCAGAAGCTTTCAAATGATACTTACGTACAGTACAAATTACATATGCATTATTCTAGCTTTGATTTAATTTAAGATGTACTAAATTGTGGTGTGTGTATAGAGGCAGTAGAGAGACTGCTATAGAAATATCACCACAAACATATAAAGATAATTACCATCATTAGTATTTAAAAAAATTTCCTTACTTTTTTAATACAATTTTTATTTATTTACATTTATTTATCTGCTGCCTATGGAAGTTCTCAAGTTAGGGGTCGAATCAGAGCTGCAGTTGCTTAGTCACAGCCATAGCAATGTAGGATCCAAGCCACATCTGCAACCTACACCACAGCTCATGGCAATGCTGGATCCTTAGCCCACTGAGCGTGGGAGGCCAGGGATAGAACTGTCCTCATGAATACTAGTTGGCTTCATTACCACCGAGACACAAATGGGAACTTCCTTAATACAATTCTTAAAGCTTAGTTTCCACTTGTAGTCATTACAAAATATTTGTTATATTCACTGTGTTGTATACATCCTTGAACTTATACTCAATAGTTTGTAACTCCCACTCTCCCACCCTGATATTGTCCCTCCCCTCATCACTTCTCCCCACTGGTAACCATAGTTTCTTCTCTATTTCTGTGAATAGGCTTCTTTTTTTTGTTTTATTCACTAGTTTGTTGTATTTTTAGATCCCCCATATAAGTGATATCATACAGTATTTGTCTTTTATCTGACTTATTTCACCAAGCATAATACCCTCAAAGCCCATCCATGTTGCTGCGAATGGCAAAATTCCATTCTTTTTTTATAGCCGAGTAGACTTCCACTTACATACATATGTGTACCACATCTTCTTTATCCATTCATCTGTTGAGTGGACACTTAGATTGCTTCCATATCTTGGCAGTTGGGTGAATGATGCTGCTATGAACATTGGCATCCATGTATTTTTTCAAATTAGTGTTTTTGATATTTAAAATATTTTTGTTACTGTTTTAAATATTTTTTTCTATGTATTACTTTCTCTCTAGTCCAAGAGTTTTGATATAAAAATGAGACACTTACGTGAGGGTTACTGTCAGGTCAAAGTGACCCTGGAATGTATCGGAAGAGTTTTTCTTTACTATTTCCAAGGAAAGGGAAAATCCAGATTCCTTCTTAGGTAGAAGCACATTGTACCTCAGGGTAGCCTAGAAAGGACAGCAGATTGTAAGCAAATCCATCAATTTATCCTGGAGTAAAAATTGAAGCACTTACTGTTTCTCTTATTTCCATTATTAATTTTTTGGGGGGGAGCTGCACCTGT
Organism: Catagonus wagneri; assembly: GCA_004024745.2. NCBI lineage: Eukaryota > Metazoa > Chordata > Mammalia > Artiodactyla > Tayassuidae > Catagonus > Catagonus wagneri. The sequence continues at coordinate 4,677,564 of PVHT021183648.1, forward strand.
GGCACATGGCTAGGCTAGGAGTCGAGTTGAGCTGCAGCTGCCTGCCTACACCACGGCCATAGCAATGTGGGATCTGAGCCACATCTGAAACCTACACTGCAGCTTGCAGCAATGCTGGATCCTTAAACCACTGAGCAAGGCCAGGGATCGAACCCAAATACTAGTCAGGTTCTTAACTTGCTGAGCCACAACCGGAACTCCTAATGCACTTCATTTTACATCTTTACCATCAGAGAATAAGGTTACATGTAATCATTTAGTTTTCAGAAGACACCATAAGCTTTAACCATGTAATTTAATAAAAATATCAGAAAATGTGTTAACAGTGACACTCCTCAAGAAACTTCTCAGTTCCCAAGTTACCCTTAAGAGTAAGCAGCTCTTTACAAAATAACTTGCATTTTCAGCTACTGAGCAGAAAATATCAGTGAGAGAAAGAGTAATTGCAGAAATGTGCAAAATGATAAAATAGCACTTCTTACATAACTGAACAGATAGTCTGACTTTTTTTTTTACTGGCAAACATTCATCTCCCTCACGGGTAGAGTTCTATTACCTGGATGAATGTGCAACCTTGTCCGTCCACCTCTACTGTGTATTGTCCACCTGCTCTTGGTAGCTCTGAACGCTGGACCAGTAAGCGGTTGTCTCTGTTAACCTGGACAATCTCACTGGATGCCTCACTGCTAAAGGTGACATTGTTTTGATTGTTAGAGAAGGTCAATGTCATGTAGCGGGTCACAGCAAGAAGGCAGATGGCCGTGTCCTGCACAGAACAGTACAATCAATACAAACTCTGTTATGATGCAGTAGGAATCATCATTTGGCCATGAACTTTAAATCCATCCGTAGAAATATTTCTATAGCAGGTCACTAGAACACTGAGAAGCAGTACCCTGAACAAAAGGAAAAATATTTTTGCTTGTGCTAGTTGCTGCCATTTAATCTTTTTGGCAAATCTTATTTAAATTTTTTTTTTGGCCATGCCCATGGCATGTGGAAGTTCCTAGGCCAGGGATCAAACGTGAACCACAGCAGTGACCAGAGCCACTGCAGTGACAATGCCAGATCCTTAACCTGATGTGTCACAATGGAACTCCCAGATTTTAGTTTTCTAATGAGGTTTATAATCTCTGCTGTTGCAAATAGTTACAAATCTTTTCTAAAAATTAAAGTGTTATATACTATGGCTGCCTTAGGTAACGTTTGGGCCCAACCATCTTCAAAGATGGGAAGTCAGAATCCAGAAACTATGTTGGGAGATTCACTAACACATGGTTTTGCTCAGAAGCTAAAGACCCCCAAAAAAGGACAGAAAGGAGTGAAGACTTTTCTTGTGGGAATAAAATTGCATTTTGTTACATTTAAATTTTTTTTTCCCATAAAGGAAAGACATAAACCACTGTTTTTGATATTCATTTCTTCGGTTATTCATTCACTTCATTTGTTTTTTCCAATGTGTAGACCACAGAAACAGACAGAAATATGTCTTCTGAATATGTAGTCTGACCATAGTATCATCGGATTTCTAACTAAACATCAAGGCTCTGGTGTTTACAATAACTGCCTTTTCTAGCCAGTTCTATTTTTGCTGCACAATTTCTATTTTTACTGTGCAAATTTACCTTCTACTTTTACTGTGCAAATGAAGATATAAATTCCCTGAAAAGGCACTTTCTTTTATTCATTTGTATATAGAGAACTCCTACTAGAGTTCTCGATACACAAGAACTGTCTAGTGAATAACTGTTGGCTATAATAGCAATGAGTCTTCATCTCAAATGGTATTTTCTATGATTACCTTTCTATCTAGATTATTGTTGAAGAGCACATTTGCATCAAACATGTTGAACATATCATTATTAATATCAGAGCCACACCAATCACCTGGGGGTAAGAGAAGCCTCCGTAAGAATTCATCTGTTGCGCAAGCCACTGCACGATCTTACTAGCATATGTCAGGTCAGGAGTTTTCCGGGAAAGGACAGCCAACAGCACATAGCAAGTCTTTTCCGTCTCAGCAGGAGGTGCCGGAGGAATAAAGGATGGGGAAGCCTCTGCCTTGGGTTTCTTCGCTCTTTCCCAATATATCACATTATCTGAGAGAAAGGAAGAATTTTCACATGGTCCCTATGAAGAGAACCGATTACACATAGAAGGATGCAAATTTCATCCTTGGATTTTGTTAGGGGCTGAATGGTACCCTTTACAATCCATGTATTCAAGCTCTCCTCCCCAGAGTATGTGACTGCATTGGACCTAGGGCCTCGAAAGAGGTGATGAAGTTAAAATGAGGCCATTAGGATGCGCCCTGATCCAGTCTTACTGGAGTCCTCATCAGAGCAGGAAATTTGGACACAGTGGAAGCACATACACAGAAAAAAAACAAAAAAAACCAAAAAATACGTGAAGATGGAGGAAGAGGAAGGCCATCTACAAAAAACGAGAATGGCCTCAGAAAAATCTACACCTGAAAACACCTTGATCTTGGAATTCTAGCCTCCAGAGCCAGGAGAAAATACATTTCTGTTTGGCAGCTTTAGCAAACTAGTACAACTTCAAATAGCAACTTCCTGAGGTCAGAGTAGAGGTGATTATGTTTCACGAACAGTTTTCATTATTGGTGGACACTGCTTGATTTTCTTTACCTCATTCATTTGAGAGGAAACTAGCAGAAAAGAGAACGAGGGAAATAGAAAATATCTAATGTTCTTTAAAAATAAAGGGCCACTCAAATTCCGCAAGAGAAATGGAAACACAGGAGTGAAGAGAGGGTTGCTATGTGATTGCTAAGTAAGTTTCATCAGTTGGTTCTAAAGTTCATCTCCATGAGCAAAAGGGAACAAAGATACTTACTTTTTTTGATAGCAGATTGATCCAGGATCTGGAGTAAAGAGTCTGCTTGCTTCTCTTTTCCAGCTAATGCAAAAGCATAAGCTAGAATTGCTTGGTTATAGCCATTTGTGACACCATTTTCCAGGGCTTCCTCCAAGCAAAAGACTGCATTTCGTAGAGCAGGAAACTAGTGACAACAAAGAAGAATTTATTTGATTTAATTAATTTAATTTTATTGTCTTTTGTCATTTTAGGGCTGCACCCACGGTATATGGAGTTTCCCAGGCTAGGGGTCGAAGTGGAGGTGTAGCTGCCGGCCTGCGTACGCCACAGCCACAGCAACATCAGATCCAGGCCGCATCTGTGACCTACACCAACAGCTCACGGCAACGCTGGATCCCTAACTCACTGAGAGAGGTCGGGGATTGAACCCAAGTCCTCATGGATGCCAGTTGGGTTTGTTAACCACTGAGCCATGACAGAAACTCCTAAATTTTATTTTATTTTATTTTGTTTTATTTTATTTTATTTTATTTTTTGGCTGCCCCACAGCATATGGAGTTCCTGGGCCAGGGATCATATCCAAGCAGCAGTTGTGACCTACCCTAGCTGCAGCAATGCTGGACACTTTAAGCCACTGTGCCAGGCCACGGATTGAACCTGCATCCTGAAGCTGCAGAAGGCCACCAATCACAGTGCACCACAGTGGGAATGCCAAGAATATATTTTAAAATAATACTTGAATACTTTATCAGCTTGCTGAAAATTTAATCATTCTTTGTAATGTATATAATATACCCTTGCAATATATTTCACATATAAAACTGTTCATTTACATATATATATATGAATTATACTTTATAAGATCATTGAAATTAATTTTAATGTATTATTAGTATTTGAGAACTAAAATTTAAGTAGTATGAAAATGGCAGTCTCTATATCTGATCAGTCATATTTTAGTTAATAATATAAGTGTTTTCCATGCGGCAAAGTATACAAATTTATTTTTAAACCTAAGATATTTCAATCTGTTGACTAAAATAGAGGCTTATTTTTTTGTAGGGGTTGCTTCCATGGCATGTGGAAGTTCCCAGGCAAAGTACTGAACCTGAAACACAGCAGTGACCTGAGCCAAGTAGTGACAACTCTGGATCCTTAACCGCTAGGCTGCCAGGGAACTCCAGAGGCTTATATTTCTAAAGATGATTTTTGAGATATACCCTGAAAATTACAACTATCTTATTTCAAGAATAGACTTTGTAATCAGATAATCTGACCTGTGAGTTGGGAAGCAGCCACGATGGACCACAGTTAAGCTGAAAATGTTTGCATAATGAATTGATTAGATAAACTAGATACTAGGTGATGGTTATACTTGAAACAAGGGTTCTTAATCTGAAATTAAGGGCTGAACTTCAGGAGATATGTAAATACCTGAAATGATGTGAATATGTGTATCCATATGTGTACAGTATCTATCTGTCCTGGGGAAAAACTCAATAATGTTCATTCAAGGTTTCTATGAATCAGAAACTTCAAGTAGCATCAGTTTAAAGAAGGGTAATGAATTAAATATTCTCTTGATGTTTCATGCAGTCCAAGAGTTTTTGAAGCACTCTGAACCCATAGTCTATTTAATATGGCTTCAGCCAACTGAAAGTAAAAGGAGATGGGAACCGTACAGTGAAATTGAGTCCAGCTTCGAGGAACGCGCCAACAATATAGGCAGTGAGTACAGTGTCCTCTTCATCTCCAACCTAAACACAAAAGAACAATCAGTCCTACAAGACAGCAGAGCACAGAAGGAGAGCTACGCTTCTGAAGCGAAACTAAGTATTAAAGAAACATTAGAACGAACACCACTATTCCACAAAACACCTAAAAATGAGTCATTTTTAAAGGAAATGGCTAGTAACTATCTGAGCAGGAATCTATCAAGATCCAATGTAATAATTAAATAAAACATACAATTAACTTCAAGTAAATTTAATGACATATACGATCACTTTATGTGGACTGTTATTAAGTGTGAATTTCAAGCCGTTCATATGACTTCATTTTACTCTATTGGGTATTGATTTGGAAAAGCAAACAAAGAATGTCTGAGTGTGTGGGGTTTCATGGTCTCTTCAAGGATACAGAACTCAGGGCAACTGGCCAAGATAGGAATTCCCAGGCCCTTATCATCGCCCAACCCATCTCATTATAGTGTCTCTTCCCCCACTTTGAGCAACCTGGCCTCCTCCTTCCTACCCCTACTGGAAAAGGTTATGTAGCCCACTCCTCACCTATAGGGGCCTTATATGCCCCCAACCAACCAGCCGGTGTGTCCTAAGACCCCTTTCCCCAACCAATCAGTAGGTCAGCAGGTGTATCTTAAGGCCTCTCCTGTCTCTCTGAGCTATAAACACACACAGCCACATGCCTGGGACTGGCTCTCCCTGATTATCAGGAAGTCGTCCCACTGCACTAGCAGCGTCCCTTATCTCAATAAACTCTTCTTTCTCTTCACATTGCTTTACTGGAAAATTCTTTTTTTTTCTGACCCATTTTGCATGGACCATGACAGGGTGGAGCAAAAAATTGCTGGGATGCTCCCTGAACGCCCCTGGAAAAGTGTCCTATAAGGTAACAGCAGTCACGTTTGACAGATTCTCACAGTGAAAAATTAGAAAAACACTTATAAGTTATGTGATTGGCAAACTGACTGTGGGTAAAAATCCCCTGGGAACTTAAATATGAAATAAACAAACCAGTATCCACAGAAGAGATTCTCTTTGAAAATGTCAAGAATAAGGTTTAAGAAAATGAACTGTAGTGGGTCCCCTGTGATGCTGATGCAAATAGCACTCAGACGGCATTTGGGATTCACTGATCTACTATAAACCTCTCATTTGATCTTTTAAAGCAAAAGGCAATCTCTTTCTTCTTTAGGAAAGGAGTATTTCATAGGAGCTGTTTTCACGGAAAAACAGGTACAGATAGTGGACAAGAAAGTAAGATCCAGGGACTCAAAGCACTTGAAAGATAGCAAGTTGTATCGCCATTTCTCTGCAGTGAAAGTCTATTTTTCCCTGCTTCTTACTCCTTTTCAACCCCCCCCCCACACACACACATACAATTATGGAAAAAGGATTGGGTAAGATTAAACAAACGGAAGCAATGATCAATAATGAATCCAATAAGAAGCATGACGTGGAGAAGATGTTTCAGAAGAAAACATGAACTGTTCTCATCTTTCCACACAGGAACATGAGCTCTTCTCTGTCAGGGTCTTCCCATTGCGAAGAAGAGGTTTGGAATCCTTTAAAGACACTTTCCACTCTGTGTAATAATAGCAAGGCAATTTGAAAACAATTTGCATCAAAATGATATGCCATACCCAGTTGCAATTTATCCACATTTTGAGGCAGATTAGCTGTACGTTCCAAAATCCAAGAAGAGGAATGGTGAGCTGGAGTTCCCTTTGTGGGTCAGTGGTTAACGAATCCGACTAGGAACCATGAGGTTGCGGGTTCGATCCCTGGCATCGCTAAGTGGGTTAAGGATCCGGCATTGCCGTGAGCTGTGGTGTAGGTTGCAGATGCGGCTTGGATCCCGCGTTGCTGTGGCTGTGACGTAGGTCAGTGGCTACAGCTCCTGTTAGACCCCTAGCCTGGGAACCTCCATATGCCGCAGGTGCGGCCCTAGAAAAGGCAAAAAGACCAAAAAAAAAAAAAAAAAAAAAGAATGGTGGAGAGGAAAGACCCAGGGTATTTCAGAGGTTATCAGGGCATGCTAAACTATCACGATGGGAGAATAGAAAGGTTAGGGGAATAAAAGGCACCAAAAAAGGGGATTTATCTAAATACGGGGAAGGAAAAGGGAAAGAATAGGTACTCTCAAGGGCATACTTCATTTTATTTGCATTTTGACCCTGGACAAACAAGGTCCTCCTTCTTTGACTTGAGGAGGTACTTACGAGTGCTTCATTGAGATAAAATAAATTACCAGATACTCTCCCTGAACCGTCTTCCCTCCCATAAATAGGAATGAACACTGTATTGTTTGGCTCCAAATTTATGAATATTTCCTCTCTAGGTTCTTTTTTTCTCTCCCCTCTCTCTTATTTCCAGTTTATCTACTACAGGAGACAGCGAAGCAAACAGACTAAAACAGTAAAGCAAACAAGATACACAGGAGGAGTTCCATCTAGGCTGAGGTTAACATCACGCAGCGGGAGTGGTGTAGCTGACCAACACAGCACAAGCCTATGACAACAGCAGACTCGGAAGGGGTGATATTCATGAGAAAAGACTCATGTTCCCAGTTAGGTAGGCCGGACATAGGGAAGGGCAGACGATACAAAGGAGCAAGGCAAGCCCACTTGTGTGAATCCCTCACCTCCCAGGCATTGCTGAACAGCTTGCCATCGCTTTGAAAACAGCCATTCATTTTCTGTTTGTTTGAAAGCCAGATCAAGGTCTCTTTTGGAACTTGTTCATCAATGAAAACAAATTTCTTCATTCCCTCAAATGTCTTAAAAGTAAGAGCACTGAGCCTGTAATGCAAATCCCCAGTTAACTAAAAGTAGGATAAGAAAGAAATGATGTCAGCTACCGCGCAGGTCCATCGCCATTTCTTCCTTTGGGTAATAATAGGTGTGTCCAGTTTGGCTAATAGTGATTGTAACAAGTCATAATTGACAGTGGCTCTTTCCTTTGGGTAAGCAATACTATGAACAGCAATATGTGAAAATAAGAGCATATAATTTCTATCATCTTTACCCAAATTCCTATATAGCCTATGAGGTTATCCATACATGAAGAAAGAATGGGTATAATCCGATGCTTTGGAGCCTTTTGGTTTACCTTTCCTGAATCTACAGGAGACTCTGAGAGATATAGACTCAGATGGGCCATTTTCCACAGGCTGTGGAAGTGATGGGGGGAATGTCATTAAATGACCAGACTACTTTGAGCAAATTGCCATGAGGCCCTAGGTACATTGTTGCATTGAAGTGGGAATAATCAAATATTTCAGTTTTCTCTAATTCACCTCTAAAAATTCACTCTGAAATCCACCTTGCTTTCAAAACACCACCAAACTCAACTCTCCTCACCCCCTTCAAGCCATCCATAGATCATTTTTGTATTGTTTAAAATGAGATTTTCATCTCTCACCATATGCTTCCTTCCTGATTCCACCGCCAAAACACACTATAGGAACCCTCAGGGTTTTTGAAAGACAGCTGCTTTTGATAACCTGAAATACAACATGGTAGGAAATTGGTTTTTAATCTAAATAAGGGAGAAGAAAAAGAATGGTGTAGTGCCAGCCCTGTGTTTTGGTATTAGTCATACCTAAATTACAAAGATAATCATTTCAGCTTTAATTTCTGAAACTCAGGTTCTCTAACCATAGGGAGAAAAATTAACTTCTACCTTCTAGGGTTTTAATGGACAAATAAGATATTACATGTGACTGTATCTGTATCAATAATTCACTAATATTACTAATTGTTTTATATCTTTTCCTTAAGGTTACTTCACTTCAGTGTTATCTTCCTGAAAAAAAAAATTAAAGGAAATTACACTCCTGAGCTTTTCTTTGGTATTGCATGTGTAAGGTTTAGACACCCTTTGTCTAAATACAAATTCAGTCATTTCACTGCAATGAATTGAGCAGACGCAGAAGGTGGTAAGTGAGCCATTTATAGCTCCTATTAGTGATAAGAATGGAGAAGGATAGTTACAGGGCTGGTTGTAGAAATCCCAGTAGGGGATCTTAGCTGGAAAGGGAAATTTAGCGAAATTTGTGAGACTACTGTTAAATTAATAATCACTGGAGAAAGCCATCAGAATCTCATGGAACAAAGCAGGCTTGTTTAACTATAAAACCATAAATAAAAACATGAGACATGCCTCAGGTCATTAAGTCATTAAGTGAAAGATCAAATGGGGCCTGCTTTCAAATTCAGCAAGATAATGATCCCGAGGATCAAGGAGAGGAATTTAAGGGAAAGATGACCCTCATTACATGGGCACCTGAGATGACTCAACATATTTTAGCATCACCCTTCTGCTGATTTGAATAAGTGCCATGACAGTCCTAGTTTGACCTCATAGGGTCAAATGTTCTCTTACCCAATATGAAGGAGGAGCTAATGATGTAAACCTGATGTCCATTTGAAGAAAGAGGAAGAAAGCGGTCTTTTCCCCCTCCCCTTGAATTATAAAAGTATAGCTCACCTAATTCTTGGGGCAGAGCCTCCTTGCCTGCCCAGTTACATCTCTGACAAGGGTCCTATCTTAATAAATCTATTTCTTGCCTATCACTTTGTCTCTCGCTGAATTCCTTTTGCGCTGAGGCACAAAGAACCTGGACCTCAGTAAGTCCCGACACCAGGTGAGTGATTCTAATTTAAAAAATCATGAGTTCAAGTCCCTAACTGGGTTTAGTCTGGGTTCAAGTTAGAGGTGTTTTCGGTTTCATTAGCAAGAACAACAAAAAGGGTAGCTGGGCAAAATATTAGGTATTAAAGACAAAAAAAAACCAAAATAAACACGAAAACCTCAAACTATTGCTAACACTCATAATACCTCAGTTCAGATGTTCTTTTTCTCCACGAGACTACCTCGTAATCACAGCTTTAGGACATCTTGATATTAGTAACAATTTATTTCATCTATTATAGGCAGAAATTACTTGTCTGCTCACCATTAGATAAGAAAAAGAAAGCTTTAGATTTAATTTCCTCTGTTAGTTGATTAGTAGATTTCAGATAGTCAAGGATGTACGTATCAGAGGCCAGCAGGGCGATATTGTGGTCTCCACCTCCGTAGGGCATTTTGAGAAGATTTTCCAGATTCTGCATCGCAAGTCCTAGAATATCCCCTAAAAATAAGAAAAAGGGGACAGTTACTATTGCCTAAACCTGGCATCTCAACAAGAATAACAGTAGATAAAAGAGGCATAGCAGAAGTAAGAAACATTTTAAAATGAGCCTAAATGGTGGAAACAAGAAAAGTTTTCATGAAGTGATTATGAAGAAGAAAGAGGCATGAAGGGTGAAGTTAAAAAGGTTTCTGGGATGAAAAACATTTCTGAAAATCTCATTACCAGAGAGAGGGGGAAGTTAAAGTATATTTGCTTGCTTGCTTGCTTGCTTGTTTTTCAAAGAAACTGACCCTAGGAGCTATGCACCGTAATCCATCCCTTCCTCAAAAGTGTTAATGTTTGGAGTTCTCGTCGTGGCTCAGTGGTTAACGAATCCGACTAGGAACCACGAGGTTGTGGGTTCGATCCCTGCCCTTCCTCAGTGGCTTAAGGATTCGGCATTGCCGTGAGCTGTGGTGTAGGTGGCAGATGCGGCTCGGATCCTGCGTTGCTGTGGCTGTGGCCAAGGCCGGCAGCTACAGCTCCTGTTAAGACCCCTAGCCTGGGAACCTCCATATGCCATGGGTGCGGCCCTAGATAAGGCAAAAAGACAAAAAAAAGGTGTTAATGTTAATGTACAAAAAAGTTAGCTTTTGGTAAAAGTTTTCTCCTATTACTGAGGAAGTTTCCAGTATCTTTAACAATAAGAAGGTATTCTGGTTCTCCCAAGGAGAATTTAATATTTCAGATTAGTGGGTTATAACAGAATTCCTTTGTTTTCTAAACTAATTATCATTCAACAGAAAAGATGTCTTCTAGAGACATAGATTTGAAAGTGGTGCTGTCAGCCCTTCTGATCCCACATGGAACCAGCCCAGGGGAGCATCCTCAGCAAGTTCCCTCCAGATGATAATGAAAAAAATATCTCAACATCTTTTTACTTTGAGAATTTTTCTTTAAGATGATCTTGATCAAGATTTTAAAATTACCGGAGTTCCCATTTTGGCTCAGCGGGTTAAGAACCAGACATAGTGCCCGTGAAGAGGTGGATTTGATCCCTGGCCTTGACCAGTGGGTTAAGGACCTGGCATTGGCACAAGCTGCAGATGTGGCCCACATTCAGGACTGCTGTGGCTGTGGCATAGGCTGGCAGTTTCAGCTCCGACTGGACCCCTAGCCTGGGAACTTCCATATGCCTTGAGAGTAGCCCTAAAAAAAAAAAAAAGAAAGGTTTTTGAAACAAAACATTTAACTTACCCACAACGGTGAAAAAGGCCCTGGCTGATCCTTCTACCACATTGTTTGGCAAGTCCAAATCTACCTGCGTAGGGGCTTTGGTGCCTGGAAAGAAAATAACAATAAAATACATAATGTTATAGCTTCCTTTTATAACCAATAGCATCAGATTTGTGGGACAAACATGAAAATGTATTTCATTATTTATATTTATATTACAAGTTGCCCATCAGTAGAGATGAAATCGAGGACTTGATATAGTTTAGAATAACAATACTTTCAGAAAATAATGTATAAATCTTGTGTTAGAATATAGCCCCTCTTCTCCATTAGTTTAGTACTTAACTATGTATGAAAAAAATGTAAACAACTACTATGACATATAAAGCATCACATAAAAATGGTGAAACTTGGAGAATCCTGTCAGGCGTTAAAATCAAATAAAGCAATACCTTGGATGGCCATAAAACATTATTGAGGGGCAGTGATTTATCTACGGTTGTTTCATTCCAAGGGTACAAAAACAAAGGTTACAGTATGTGCTGTTTGGAAATAATCTTGACTTTCCACTGTCCAAAATTGTGCCACACGCATATGACAAGAGGAACCAAAAACATACAAGATAGGAGAAATAGGCTCAGACAGATCCATGTCATAGGTGAACTAAAAAAAAAAAAAAAAAAATTCATGAATATCCTTTTCATTCGCTAAAATTATGTAATGAAGATCGGACCTGAAATGAAATAATCATCCGTTAGATATGTCAAATGAAATCACTGATGTCCTCAGTATGGCAAGTGAATGAAAGTGAGAGGTAATAAACTGATCTGTGGATAAATTCTCCTTGGGACTAATTTGACCATTCAAATGACAGTCTTACCTTTTGTACAGATAAGGAAACTCTGAGTCATCTCTTCTTCAATACCTTCAGGCTATCAAAGAGTAAACAAAAAGAAACACAAAGTAAGGCATCTGGGTCATCTTTCCATGAAGGAAAAGCAACCAAGCATCAGCTCACATAGGCATGGCTGGCGGAGGGTTGTTCCTGGAGAAGATCCTTTCATTATCCTCTTCTGTTTATATTTGGAAATGAGCGTACATTACCAACACTCATTTTGGCCCTGTGTCCCTATCGTTCTTTTCAGGATGAGGATAACGTCAGTGTCTTAGTGGGATACCCTTAACTCCTCTGATCTTGTCCAGCTTCTCCAGAAGACTAACAAAAGCGTTTTGCAGAGTAAGAACATGCCAAGAAGTGAAGTGAGAAGGCTCTGCTGGCAAGAGTTGGTTCTTTTGGAGGATGAGGAGAGCTACATGGGTGTGGAGGGCAAGCACATTTCTCTCTTGGATTTGAGAGCGAAAGAAAGGGAGGGGAGAAGATGATGTGCACAGGAAGTATCATGAGTCAGGAGCAAACCAAAACCCATCGAGTCTCTTTCAAGGCTTAAGTTTTTCTGTCCTGGGTCGGGGTATTGATTAAAGAAAGGATGAATTTTATTGCTGCTTTAATTTGTATAAAATGGCATGTTTGTGCCACTAGTAACTCTGGTCAGGTAAGTCTCTTCAAAGAGAATATCCTTTAATATTTAACCTATTAGACACTTTCCACGTCATATCTGGAAGGGATAGTTTTGCATGTACATACCTCTACCAACAAACTTTTGACCACAGTATCTTTCCAGTTTAGATTCTGTTGCTCAGTTGCTTCGTTTGGGCAAGCACTACTTTGTTTGGACTCAGCAACTACTGTGACATTCACTTTACCTGAAAAATATTCCCAGAGGTTAAACTGACCATTGGCCGCTTACGTAAAGGGTAATGATTAGAGTCAATAAACCATTTCTTGAATCAGATCAACTGAATCCAATTCCTATTATCTGTGCTTAGACCAAAATAACTTGTTCTTTGTCCTGCCTAGAAATATTATGATATGTTCTGTTTTCCCCATTGCAAGATTCTTCATATTAAATAAGTGATTCATTTACCTAATTAGAACTCAAAAAAATTTTTTTTTTTATCTTTTTGCCTTTATCTAGAGCCGCACCCGCGGCATATGGAGGTTCCCAGGCTAGGGGTCTAACAGGAGCTGTAGCTGCCGGCCTACACCACAGCCACAGCAAAGCGGGATCCGAGCGGCGTCTGCAACCTTCACCACAGCTCACGGCAACTTCGGATCCTTAACCCACTGAGCAAGGCCAGGGATCGAACCCGCAACCTCATGGTTCTTAGTCGGATCCGTTAACCACTGAGCCACGAAGGGAACTCCAGAACTCAAGAAATTTTAAGAAAAAAATAATATCCTTTAAAGTCCACTCAGCCAATTCCTTGACATTGATGGTTTTTAAAAGTTACCTGTGACAATATAAGGACATAACATCAGATAACTAGGCTTCCTAACATTTCCAAGATCAAACAAACAAAAATAGTAAAATATGACATAGCAGAAAGGGCACTGGATTTAAATCAAGTGCTAGCAAAGGACCCACTGTTTTTAGTTCCCTAAGATATCATAGGTCATGTAATTAAAACTGATCTTCAATTTTCTTGTAAAAATTAGGGGACTAAAAAAATAAAATTCTTTTAGCTTAATATTACCTGTATGCCTATATAGCCATATATTAGCAATACACTGTTCTTGTGTTGTGTTACTGTGTTTTGTCTTATTTGCTTCTTTTTCTGATAGACCTTTGATATTCCACTTTTAGAACTGAGTCCTCCACTTAATGACATAAAACCATACAACTTAGTATAGTTTATATCTCAACTGCCAGAATCGGAATTTTGAAGACCTTGTGCAGTTAGAAAAATAGAGAAGCTTAAAAGCTAATAGGGAAACTAGCCTTAGGCAAACTAACGTCACAGGTCAACTATAACGATCTCATAAATGATTCTTTATTGCTAAAATAATATAATGAATATAGGACATGAAATATAGGAAATTTTAATGACATTTCTTATTTTGAAATTAATTATAAAGATTTTCATGTGTCTACCACATTCTCATTCACTAGACTCTTTTTAACTTTTCCCTTCTCTTACATTTTTAACAAGATACTGTCAAATTTATTTTTACATATGCAGCTAACATAGAGAGAAGAGACAGAACTCTTCTCAGTGTTTGGTCTTCATTCAGTGTTTGGGGTGTCTCATAATACATCTAGTAAATTTACAAATCCTGGCAACCATTGTGAGTGGGGAGCAATTTTTGCATAGGTGACATGGGTTCGGGTTGGTGAAAATAGGTGAAGGAGCAATGCGAAGTGAAGAAATTGGGCAGCATTACTGAAAATATGTCTTCATTTGAGATATGATATACAGTCTTGATAGGTCATGCAAATTAGTATTTATAATGTATTTTAATCACGTTAGGCTTTTATACAAATGAAGGATGGGTTTGTTCTACACACGCATTAACAACTAGAAATTAGATCCTTAAAATAGGACTTTTGGGAGTTCCCACTGTGTTACAGTAGAAATGAATCGGACTAGTATCCATGAGGATTCAGGTTTGATCCCTGGCCTTGCTCAGTGGGTCGTGGAACAAGCGTTGTTGTGAGCTGTGGTGGAAGTCACAGACACAACTCAAATATGGCATTGCTTTGGCTGTGGCATAGACTGGCAGCTGTAGCTTCCGTTCAAACCCTAGCCTGGGAACTTCCATATGCCACAGGTGCAGTCCTAAAAAGACAAAAAAAAAAAAAAGATTTTATATTGACAATCTAAAAAAATGAGAAATTTTAAACCTGAGAAATTAAAAATGCGAGGGAGAAAACTATTTTGGTATAGAAGATTTAAGGAAAATAAACAGAGGCAATAAAAGTAGGCTGGTTTTCCATGAGAGGCTGGCACAGACACATAGCTGCTTACCCAGTTTCTTAGGGGTGAGAGTCCAGACATATGTCTTCCTCTCTCCAGCTTGGATAACTTCACTGTCATTGTCTTTAGGACTGCTGAGGTTTGCCTCAAAGTCCTGAGATGCTTCCAGTTGAACAAAAATCTAAAATAACAGTCATGACAATAAGGGTGACACCCCAAATACTTGGCTGTCAATATCCCTCTTCACTTGAGAAGATTTTGCTTTATCTATTTGAAGTCATTGAAAATAAGATATCAACTGTCTCCTCTCCCAAGAAGATAAACACAGTAGAACACAGACTATGAAATGGCATTTAAATCAGTGCTGTGGGAGTTCCCGTCGTGGCGCAGCAGTTAACGAATCCGACTAGGAACCATGAGGTTGCGGGTTTGATTCCTGGCCTTGCTCGGTGGGTTAAGGATCCGGCGTTGCTGTGAGCTGTTGTGTAGGTCGCAGACGCGGCTCGGATCCTGCATTGCTGTGGCTGCAGCATAGGCCATCGGCTACAGCTCCGATTAGACCCCTAGACAGGGAACCTCCACATGCCGCAGGTGCGGCCCTAAAAATGACAAAAAAAAGGCAAAAAAAAATCAGTGCTGTGAATGAAAGCAATTGTTTTTGTTCGAGGAAAATGCAAATGTCTTATCAATTTATAGTATCATTCTGCATTTGAAAGTAGAAAGAATATGGTAATATTCATGGTGTCTTTTGGCCTTGTTGGATTCTGACTCCAGATCAAAAGGAATCACTTACCTCTACACATGTGTTCAGGTGGCTGAAGACATTAACAATCACATCAGATTGTTCATTTCGAACAACTGAAAAGGGCAAGGTCATTTCCACAAAGAAAGACTGGGAGACTTCCAGAGCAATCGTTGATGAAATGCCAAATCCAGCCTCACCATTCACACAGAAGCTGTTTGCCTCCCATTGGGTTATACTCTCAGGGATGGTGAATGAAAGATTTGCTGAACCTGAGGAACTACAAAGAGAGATTATTGATAAAATGCATCCTTTGTCTAAAGGAACCTACATGTAGTCCAGAGCAAACAAAAAAGTATTCACAGAAGCTTAAAAATGAGTGCTGATGTTTGCACAGGGCATTAGATCAATATCTTAGGAGATGGATTTCTATACAATTTAATCTTAAAAAGGTCACATATCTTTAAACACCACGTTATTAAAAAAAAAAAAACTGAGGCGACTTACATCTATCTGTGTGAAATTAATAGATATGAAACAATGCCAGAGGAAAAATAAAATACAATATGTGGTCAGTACACCCAACTGGGTGGTATTGTGTATTTTAGAAATATGGTACTACTTTATACACCCAGAAAAAAAGTCTAAGAAATGAAAACATAAAGAAAATAGAAATAAAGACATAGAGCCAAGAAAACTGCCCAAAGCTTACTCAGTGCTGACGAGGTCCCAAATCCACGTCTCTGGAAAGTTTGTTCTGACTGTTTCCTTTATAGCCTGTTCTATGTAGTTAACATTCTCCTTCGAAACTTCACCAACCAAAAGAAAAGAGAGAGAGAATAAAATATAAGTGTTTCAATGATACACCCAAGAGCTCCATCTTTAACCACACGTGCTTAGTGTGAAACAATATAGGGATTGCTCCTGGGATTCATGGCCAATAAACGTGCATCCCAGCCGAGGTGTTAGCATTGTGATGCTCAAACCTCTCCCACTGCTAAAAACAACAGCAACAAACACACACACAATAACAACAATCAGCCTCCTTTGTTCCTCCACAGCCACATTCAGAGAAAGTAATGCCTATTTACTGAATGAAGTTTCTCATCTGACCTTCTGGTGTCTGTCAGTTCCATCATGCTAATCACTAAAATTGCCAATGACGTTAATATCGCTAATTTCTGAAGGACAGTTTCTTCGACTTCCTTGGCCTCTAGGCTGTATTTGGTATTCTTAATCATGGTGTCATTTTCAAAACAGTCACTGTCGTTAACTTCCTTAACGCTGCATCCTTCTAGCTTTCTTCTCATCTCCTTGGCCATTCCGGTTTTGCCATCTTCCTTTGAGGGTGTAATCTCCTCGTCCTTGACCTGTTCCTAAGGGCTCTGTTTTAAGTCCTTTTCTTACTGCGCACTCTCTCCACACTGAAACCCTCACGCATGGTTTCATCACAGTCCTTATGTTGACATCTCTCCGTCTGTGTCTCCCACCTAGACCTCTCCTCTGAGCTCCAGACGTGTGCATGAAACTTCCCTGTGCCCTTTTCACTTTGGATGCTTTGCAGGAAGTGAAAATGGACCTCTTCCAAAAGCATTATATCTTCCCGCTTCTTCCCGTATTTTCCATCTCCACAGCAAGTTTCATATCCAAACACTTACCCAAATCAGAAACTTAGGAACTGTCCTTAACCCATCCCTCTCCATCCTGCATTTCCTGGCATAACCAACGAAGTGAAAACAGCTTGAGACCAGCTCAAATCTATCCATGTTTCAGTCTCCACTGCCTTTCCCTAGTAATGCAAGCACTGCTATCTCTTATCTTAATTGCTAGATTGGATAGCATTTGATGCATACAGACTTCAACAGCGCAAATTCCAGTCTCTTTTTTCTGCATTGCAACCAGCTATACCTTTGAAAAACATATATTAGACTGTCTGCTTAAAACGTGTCAGTAGTGTATAATTGCATTAGAATGGATTCCAAACTCTCTTCTACAAAGTTCTAAAACTTTGTGCCTTGCTTTGTAGTAAGTTTTAGAACTGTAGAAGAGAGGTAGCTTTAGTTCTCCTTACTTTTGCCCTTGAACCTTATCCTCTGTCATTTTGAAGCCCTTTTAGTTTCTTAGCTTATCTTTCTCCATACTTCCCTCTCTGCCCAGAATGTTTTTCTAACCCTTTTTGTGGCATATTATCATTCAACTTTCAGATCTGAGCATGGAGTCTACTTTCTCCCGGAGGACATAATAGGTCCTTGAGAAATTTAGGTCTCACTTCATATAATTTCCATGTAATGGGCTCTTCCCAGGCTTTTGGAATCACCTATTTCATTATGTTTTCCTGCTAGACTAAAATTCCAGGAAAGCAGAGATTAAGCCGCTGTATTTATAATATATATCTCCGTTCCTGGACACAGTAAAGGTTTTTTGAGGGAATTAATAAATAAATAACTGAAGAAAGAAGAAATTTAAAAAAACAACTCTGGGTTTCAGTAATTTTATTCAGGTACTAAAAAGTTTAGATATTTCTGATAAAGCTTACCAAATATGGTTTAATCGAGTGGCAGAAAAGTAGATAGCTTCAATCTTTTGACCAGGACTTTAGTGTGATTTCAGCTTTTGGACTTTATAGGGCCTCCTGAATTCTTGCTAAGTCTACCCTTGTACAAAATTGTCAGGCCCTTCATTTCTATCAAGTGGAGTTTCTGATAAACACTTCTGGAGTCCCCGTCGTGGCTCAGTGGTTAACGAATCCGACTAGGAACTGTGAGGTTGCAGGTTCGATCCCTGGCCTTGCTCTGTGGGTTAAGGATCTGGCATTGCCATGAGCTGTGTTGCAGGTTACAGATGCAGCTAGGATCCTGCATTGCTGTGGCTGTGGCATAGGCCTGTGGCTACAGCTCCAATTAAACCCCTTGCCTGGAAACCTACATATGCCGTGAGTGCGGCCCTACAAAATGTAAATAGACAAAAAACAAAAACAAAAACAAAAAACACTTCTGATAATCACTTTAATTATTGGATTAGTCTCAGTGTTAGGGCAGATAGATTAAAGGAATAGTATTCAAGTACTTTCAGATCTAGAAAAAGCTTTGATTCTGGTTCTGCTTTGATGCCTTGGTTTCATTTTGCTCACCTGACTAAATTTCTCTGTTGGAAATTGGCCTAATTATCTTATTAATGGCTGAGTTTTGTGCCTCCAGCCCTTCCAACAGGGAAATGGACTGGGATTTGAGCAAACTTCTCTGATGCACCTGTTTAGATATCTGAGAATCAAAATATGATTTGCCTTGAATTCTGTGTATTATGTTCTATTCATAATCAGGGCATAAAGGACCCCATAAGGACATCTCATTATCCTGTGTCACACTTATAATGACAGTCCTCTCGAATCACCACAAACTCCTGGCTCCTGCACATTTCTGATGTTGTGCTCTACCCCCAAAACAGATTGCTTTCATATTTGAAGCTAATTCTTCCTTTTAGCTAAAACCATGTCCACTGGCTTTATCCTGCTTTATTTATTCAATGGCAGGATGTCTAGTTGCAGCGAAAACATAACATACTTCACAGGTAAAATCCCAATTTTGTATAGATTCATACCAAATACACCCAATTCCATGAAAACTTTCAGCCACCTCCCACATACAGAATTCTAGATTACCCACATGCAGTTCTCAAGGGGGCACTGTCCACGGGCATGTATCCTCCTGAGCCTAGATACAATGGCCTGGGGAACGGCATCCCTCTCTCCATTGAACATACTTCTGGTTTCCGGTAATGGAGATTAGTAAAGACTTTCAGACCCATATCCTTCAAGGAAACAGACAGCAAAAGAAAAGTTATGCGTTCCTTTCATGCAAGACCGACAAAAGTCCTGTCAACTCACTGCAATAAAAAGGTAGACGATAAATATACATTTCCTATGGTAGCAACGGTCGGGATTTCAGAAGTCAAGTCACCTCTATTTGATGTGTGAAAAACCCTAATTTGGAGGAAAAATGATAATCACCATGATTTATCTAGCAATTGTGTATGAGGATTTTGGTTAAGTGGTTTATGTCATTATCCATTTAATTCGAAGGGAAAGATATTTACGAGATATTACCATTGCCTTAGTTAACATGAAACACAGAGAGATATACACGTTAACACACACACACACGTAATGCAATGTAAACGGGAGAAGCTGGGACTTGAACTAATGCCTGTTTGATTCCATGCCCCTTTTCTTTTATAGCTGTGATTTCAATTAGAAAGATCCTCTCAGGGAGATCTCAGCATATTAAATATAAATGTGTAGGCTATATTTTAGCCTCTTGAGTTGAAGATTTCTGCATAAATTTATTGTAGTAAATTGTTTTTTGTTTTCTTGCCTTTATGTAGAGATGCACCCGCAGCATATGGAGGTTCCCAGGCTAGGGGTCTAACAGGAGCTGTAGCTGTCAGCCTACGCCACGGCCACAGCAACGCGGGATCCGAGCCGCATCTGCAACCTTCACCACAGCTCACGGCTGGATCCTTAACCCACTGAGCAAGGCCAGGGATCGAACCCGCAACCTCATGGTTCTTAGTCAGATTCGTTAACCACTGAGCCACGAAGGGAACTCCTATTGTAGTAAATTGAAGACTGTCTCATTACTTCTAATATCAGGTTTTATCATTTCTTCAGTCACCCTATTTTCAACAAAACTGAAATTGATTTTTTTTTTTTTTTTTGCTGCACCTATGGCATATGGAAGTTCCTGGGCCAGGGACTGAATTGGAGCCACAGCTTCGATCTACACCACAGTTGCACAACACCAGATCCTTAATCCACTGCACCAAGCCAGGGATTGAACCCACGTGGCTGCAGAGACAATACTGGATCCTTAATCCACTGAGCCACAGTGGGCACTCCAGTATCTTTTTAATAAGACAATTTCTAAGTGTTCTATAAGCAGATCACTGATACCAATCTCAAAGAATAGGAAGAAAACACAATTAATAAAACATGGGTGTGCATTATTAAAACTAAAACTGATACGAAACAATTTTTAAAATTTTAAATGATCTTACCCTGACAATATCATAGATGTCTCCATCCCCATGGTTGCTTACAGGTGTATAATACAAACCATTGTAAAACATATCCTTTTGAGGAATGCAAGGGTCTAACTTGCCATCATCAAGGTTGAGACCATGATAGATATACCCATACAGTTCTCTATTTGGAAGCGTACTGTACACCTGTGAGAAAAATCACATGGTTCCCAATTATTTTAAGCACTCTTTTCATAATTACAAAATTGACAAGTGTTTTGCTAGAGCTGTTTATTCTTGTCCTTTTCTTTATTGCCATAATATTTAATCCAATGCTTTTGAGCCAACTCATTCCAGAAGATGAAGTCTTAAGTTTTGTTTTATGTGGTCAATAGCATGTTTACAGAAAGTTTTTAGTTTTGTTGCCGGATTTAGGGTAGCATGTAAGAAGGAGATCCTGAAGATCTATGGATGACTCCAAGCCCTGGAGTACAGAAACTTCTTTGTAATTATAATAGTAGGACTAACTAGGTCTGGAGGAAAATGGGAGCTACCTGACTCTAAATCTTCTCATGCATCCTCCCAAAGAAAACATAAAATCAAGGAGAACAGTGAATAACATACATGACTTGTGTCTTTAACATTACTGGGATGCAGGTAATATCATGACCTTCAAAGTACTTTTCTTTTGGTCTTTTTAGGGCCACACCCACGGCATATGGAGTTCTCAGGTTAGGGGTCAAATCGGAGCTACATCACAGCCACAGCAGTGCTACATCTGAGCCGAGTCTGCAACCTACAGCAAGGCTCACGGCAATGCTGGATCCTTAGCCCACTGAGCGAGACCAAGGACTGAACCTGTGTCCTCATGGATAATAGTCAGATTTGTTACTGCTGAGTCATGACGGGAATGCCTCAAAGTACTTATTACTAGAGAAATAAACACAGTATTCCAACAGTGCTCCTACTGCTGCTGAGAATCTGAGGGTATGGAAAGCTAGGGAGCCTGCATGAAGAAAGAGGAGACTGACATGGAGAAATTAGAGGACATACACACCAAATGAACTTCAGATCAAAGAAAGTACAACATTAAATGTCAAAGTATGAATCATAGTCCTTGGACTCTGTAGGGGAAGGATTTGAAATGAATAGGCCTGGAAGTGGCAGCTTCTAAGAATCACGGCTGATGGGAAATCAGATCATTTCCGAAAGTGTGGGCACCCTTGGAAACAGGGCGCTTAAAAGAAGTAAATAAGGGGATCAAATTTAAGAGATTTCAGAAGCAAGAGAGAAATAAAATATGCCATTCTCTCCTCTTCTATTTCTTTCACTATATTTCATTTCACTAAAATAACAGGAAAGGGCATTCTTTACCTATGAACACTGTCCACAAAATATCAAGAGCCTCGAGAAAAATAATGTGTCACTTTGCTGTTTAGTAGAAACTGGCACAACATTGTAAATCAACTATACTCTAATTTAAAAAAAAATCAAGAAACTGAAAAAATTAATTCCATACAAAGCTGCTGTGAGATAAAAAGGAAATGCAAATCAAAACATTTCAGCTGATAAACATTTTCTACTAAAATAACTAAGTAACTAGTTAATTAAGTAATTAACTAACAAATTAATGAACCAAATAAATAAACCAACAGAGAAAAACCATGTCAAAACACTTCATATAAATGAAATATTCCACATTCATTTAGTATATTAAAAAAGGCACCATGAATTAAAGATTCAATAAAGCAAATGAAAGTGAACAAAACACAGGAAGAAATAAAACGAAGAAAATTTATCAAAGTCAAGAATAGTCAAAATCATATAAACTATAGTTTATTAGAGAAATAAACTCTAAGAAGTTCAAGACAAAAATTAATTGAAAAAACTTTCAAAAGCAACATAGAAAAGCAAAAGAATAAAAATAAAAGAGTGAAAATAGGTCAGAGGTAAAGTTGTTGAATTTGAAGGCAGGCAAAGTAGATTCGACACATTTATAGAGTTTTTCTAGAAGAGGAAAAAAATAAAAATACTAGTATTTAAAACTGTAATTCAAGACAAATTCTGGAACTAAAACAGAATTCTTAAAAGCAATATTCAAAGGCAGGCAATGGTGGAGTATTTTCAAGAAATTTAAAGAAAGTTGGAACCAAGGATTTAATACAGATAGCTTATCCTTCCCATTACAAAGTTTTGGTAAAACAGTTTGAATATGCAAATTTCAGGGAATTCTATTTCTACATGAACTTCTGAGGCATCTAGTACAGAAAAGCTTTATGCAGCCAGAAGATGACTGAAGAAACTAGCAAAACTTTGTGAATAGGAAGGAAAAAAATAGAACATAAACATTATATGTACCGACAAAGAGGAAAGATACCACTTTAAAATGAGAGTGAAGGGGAAAGTAAAATATCCAACAGTTATTAACTGAGAATTTTCGTGTAAACTTCTAGAACTGCTGGTTTGGAAATGCTTATGAAAATGTAAGATCCATTAATAGGTAATATTTTTAGATTGTGTCCAAACATATCTTTCAAAACAGAGATTTAACTTTAAGTTTCCACAGACATGGTTACATCTATGGTTTTTAAAAAAAATCAGCCTGTTTTATAATCCCTAACCCATTACAAATATCTTGAGAATTCTGTATTGCTATGAATGCTGGGCCAGCCAAGAAAAATAATGACGTATATAACCCACGAAAGAACAAAGGAAGACAACATTTGATTTTTTTAACCTGCTCCATCCAAATAGAAACATCATCTGGAGCGTAAGGCTTGTTAGGAGTCCAGATAAAAATGAGGAGGTTAGAGAGCTTACACTTTCAGCGGACAGCTGTTGGTCTGATTTCAGCAGGAGAACACTTCTTTCCACAGCCCGGAGTGCACAGACCGAGTCAGGGGCTGCTTGAAGATGGAGACTGGTCCTGGAGCCAGGTAGCCCCTGATCCTTCGAGAACTTTATGTTAACCTAAGGGGAGGAAAAGAAATGTGTAATTCTATGAAAATAGTTTGAATATATCCAACTTTTTTCCAAATTAATCTTTACAGGTTTATATACTAACTTTTCTTTCTTTTCTTTTTTCTTTTTTGTCTTTTTTAGAGCTGCATCTCTGGCATATGGAAGTTCCCAGGCTAAGGGTTGAATTGAAGCTACAGTTGCCAGCCTACACTAAAGCCATAGCATTGCCAGATCTGAGCCGCATCTGTGACCTATACCATAGTTCATGGCAATGATGAATCCTAAACCCACTGAGCAAGGCCAGGGATCGAACCCACAACCTCATGGTTCTTAGTCGGATTCATTTCCACTGCGCCACGATGGGAACTCCCGACACTAACTCGTCTCTTGCCCACTCTCACCCTAATTCTCCTTCCTTACAGGGACACCTCCATCACCACCCTCTTATCATCTCAGGATTGGCATTGCTGCCAAAGTTTATTCTGTTTGGTGATTCTCTCATCCCCTGTACCAATTCCAATACCAATTTCACTATACCAATGTTGATACTGAGATGACCATGTAAAGGTTATGGCAGTGAGAGAACAAGGAGACACCAGGGAGTAAACCGCCCACCCCTCTCATTCAGGACAGGCAAGATATAGAAGAAACATCACCTTGTTTTTAAAGCACTTGTCAACCTGGAATTTGACACTGTCAGCTACAATTTCCCCACTGGGGTGAACAGTATAGACAAGCACGACAGCCATGGGAGCCAGGTCAGCACCGACATCGATGGGAAATGAGAAGTTTCCCTTCCAGGCTGTGTAGACAGGAGAGGTCATCAGCAGATATAATGCCGCCCGTTTCCCAGTTCATTAGGACACTTAGATAGAAGAGAATGGCATGGATAGAAAGAGCAAGTTGGCTTTATTTTAAAGGCAAATAAATAACGGAACGCCTATATACACGAATGAAGAAGGCTGCATAATTTAGACAAGAACCATGCTTGGGTTTTGCACATCAATTTCCTATGATTTACTTGATAACCTGGCAATAACTGAAACAGGTTGAAATCTCTTTCATCAAAGTACTCAGTACGTTACCCTGGGCTGTGATAACTATTGCCTTCCATCCACAAATCAGAATGTTAAGTGTCTTTCCTAACCACTTGATTCTAAAAGATAAAAAAGTGAAGGGAGAGCATATATGAATGTATTATATACACCTTTGTTTTGGATTTCCTTTTGTCCACTGAGGAAGATAGATCCTCTTACCATTATCTGTGCGGAACAAAGAAAACACAATATGTGATATGTTAGATAATATGATATCATATAATTATTAAATAATGAATGATCTAATGATAATTATATTCATAAGATAAGGTTGCTTCCACGAACAACTATTATAAATGGACTCTGCACAACTTGGAAAAGAGCAGAGAACGTGACTGCAATGGATGGAGAGCCTATTATGTGCTAGAAACTTGGTGAATGATAATGCAAATCGCTGTCTAAGGGGTGCATAAAGCTCTGAAATCATTTAGACCATCTGGCTTCCAATAAGCCGAGTCATTTCATTTCTTTGCTCTGTTCCCTTATTTGGAAAAAGGAGAGATTAGTAGGGCTGATTAATGAATACATACGAAAAACCCTCCTAACGCTGCCTGACATATAATACTTACCCTCGGAGATAAGTCTTATTATTTCCAATCACAAACATACAGCTGAAGAAACTAAAGCTTAGAGAGTTTAAACAATCTGCCCAAGATCATCTGGTTTGCGTGATAAAACAGGACAGGAGGGAGGATCCCAATCAGAAGTCTTAGTGTCCAAGTTTGTAGCTTTTCTTCTTTCAATAGCCTTATTGGGACAAAAAGGGATGAATGTGGGGACAGAAACAAAAGGGCTAATTCTTTTTATTGCTCATCGACTCAGTCTTCCACTCTACTCTCTAGTAGCTGCCTAATAGTTTATCTTCCTGATAGATGATATATACTTGATATGAGTTAGAATGGAAGGCTTAAAAGAATCAGACTCTAAATATTAAGATTTTCAATCTTAGGGAAACTGAAGTTGCCTTGGACCTTTTCATGTGCTCCTTTATTTGTTTCTGAGTTCGTTCTTAATGGACCCAGTAGTATTGATCAGCAAAGTGAGAAGGTTGGTTCACTCTGGTTGTTAATGACTGATGTACGTGCCAGGTTCTGGGCTGAGCAGACAATTAGAAAAGATCCAGGAATCCACCCACTGAGACTTACCAAATAGAAGAAGTTAATTGGCTCATCCCCATATGTGTCCCTGTTTAGGGAGTAATGCACAGTAACAATCTTCTGTTGATCGCAGCTAAGCTGCTTGGGTTCAGGTTCAATCATCAGGAAGCTGTTGGTTCGGGAGTAAAAGCGTTGGACTGAGAAATGACCGTCCATGTACTCTGGCACTAACCAGCTGGGAAAGTAGCAGCTCTTGGGTCGGATATGTGTGGCCTGAGAAGATAAAAGGCAGCAGAGGATTTCAGCACTCTAAAGACCTTCCAGGCACAGTCATTACAGAAAGCAAGGCTTCTTATCTCTTCAAAGCAGGGAGGAATCTTAGCTTGTGGCTGACATTTCAATGTTAAATTATTGGAAGTAAAAACAATAACAGCGCTCTCCTCTTTTTGTATGCAAAAAAGAGGGCCTTAATTTATGTATATTTCATTAGGCCTCCAACAAAATGTTTATTTTTACTTTGTAATGGAAGTCAGAGAATGGCCTTAAGCCCTGTGTCTTTCAGCTACATTTGAACACTAACAAATTGTTTGCAAAATTCTGTTTAAGCAGAAAAAGACAAAGCACAGAATCTCTCTCATCTATGCATGAAGTGATCAAAGGAAAAAAGCCAAATCATCTTCATGAGCTATTTCTAGTTTCACAGAGGAAAATATTGGTGTTAGAGAATTTATAAAAATTATAATGGGCTATTATCTTGAATAAAATTCTCAAGTGTTATTTAATAAACAAATAAACATAAAATACACTACATGTTAAAGTGTTGTCCACACCCATGGCATATGGAAGTTCCTGGGCCAGGGATCGAATCTGAGATGCAGCTGCAGCAACACTGGATCCTTAAGCCACTGTGCCACAGCAGGAACGTCCTCAAGTTACCTTTTAAGAGAATCCTAATATTCAGAATTCGTAACATTGAAATGCCAGATCTCATTTACACTGATGCCTTACTTTCAGGCTGAACATCGGATCGAATATATCTGAAGTGTCGATGGAAAACTGAGCTTCACCATTCTCATCTGTGGTGTAATTTCCTACAAATTTGTCGTTGAGCTCCAACTGCAATAACTTGTTCACCATTGGTACATTACTAGGACCGGACAATTTAAGCTGCACACAAAACAAAGAAACATTCATTTTTAAAATTCAAAATGTCTCATTTCTACAAAGAAGGAATTTTCTATTTACTAATGTTCATTTGCAATTTTCTTAAATTCCAACAGACAGAAAGATATTTTATTAAGTAAACATAAAATGGAAACAGCTATAATTTTATCTATTGCTTTCTTTCCGTGTAGGACTTTTTCTAATACATCAGATGCAGTCATGCTACATGTGTCTGGAAGTAGGAAAAATGGTCCAGGAGTTTTCAAAGGGCAATCTACGATCTAAGAAAATGAGAGCATATATTTTTAAAGTCAAACCCACAGTTCCCAAATAAGAAATTCCTCTTCTATAGAAAGGGTCCATGTTCTCAAATGTCACCATCCCAAGCAGTTGAGTGATAAAAATAGAAGACTTTTTGCTAATCTGCACACCTGTTAGAAATGAAACACAGTGTTTGGGTAGATAAATCATTTGATCAAGAATTTCAACAGAACAAATAGCTTTGATTTTGTTTGTACATGTGCAAACATATAGATAGAATGAATTCTTATTTTGCATTGCAAGGGAGGTGTAGACGGATGCTGGAAGCAGGTTTCAGAGTACTCTCCGGTTATAGAATTCATTAAATTGAATAATGTAATTAATATGAAAATATTTGAATCAGAACCAGGAGAAAACACATTATCCTTTCTTCTACCGTTCTACTCGTGTAGAACAGTGTTCTACGAGTGTAGAACGAGTAGAACGTGTAGAACAGTGTTCCAGTGCTGGCTTGGAACACTGTTTATGGCAGAGAATGTCATAGACAGAGAATGTCTTTAGTCTGCAAGATAACTGCTTTCGGATTTTTACTAGATTCAAAAATATCTAATAGCAAAGCAGATAGAAATGCATTGTGATATCGACAAAGCATGTGACAAGCAGAGGCAAACATATCTTTTCTTTTTTTTTTGTCTTTTTGCCTTATCTAGGGCCGCACCCGTGGCATATAGAGGTTCCCAGGCTAGGGGTCTAACAGGAGCTGTAGCTGCCGGCCTTCGCCACAGCAACAGCAACGCGGGATCCAAGCCGCGTCTGCGACCTACACCACAGCTCACGGTAACGCCGGATCCTTAACCCACTGAGCAAGGCCAGGGATGGAACCCGCAACCTCATGGTTCCTAGTCGGATTCGTTAACCACTGAGCCATGACAGGAACTCCGAGGCAAACATATCTAAATTGGATTATAATGTGTCAAACTCATCCATTATGAATGCCATCACAATATTGATCAAGTGTATTTATATAAAGCACTTTATAAAAAATATCATCCCAATCACTTTTTTTGGCCATGCCCGCAGCATGTGGAAATTCCTGGGCTAGAGATTGAACCTGCACCACAGCAGCCACCAGAGCCAATGCAGTGGCAATGCCAGGTCTTTTACTCACTGCACCACAAGGGAACTCCCTAATCATCCTTAAGTAACAAGAAATAATTAATAATTGAGTCTTGTTTTCTCCACTCCAAATTTTCTCTCACTTTCCTCTGCTTTGTCCTTTTTTTAAAAAAAATATTTATTGAACTCTCACCCTGTGCAATCTTGCAAATTTTTCACAAATAATTTTTACACTTGCAATTATAGTGAATCAGAAATTGGCAAACTTGGATAAAGGATCTGATAGCTGTTACTCAAGCCTGCAGCTCATACATCTCTGTCCCATCTACTCAACTTTGTTGTTGTAGCTCTTATGCAAGGTGATCCAAATGGTCATCTTCCAATAAAACTTTATTTACATAAACAGGCAAGGAGCTGGATTTGACCTTCTAGATGTAGATGGTGAGCTCTGGTAATAAGCCAAAGATTACGGAGTTCCCATAACAAATCTGACTAGTATCCATGAGGATGCAGGATCGATCCCTGGCCTTGCTCAGTGGGTTGGGGATCTGGTATTGCTGTGAGCTGTGATGTAGGTCACAGATGAGGCTCAGATCCTAAGTTGTTGTGGCTGTGGCTGTGGCCAGCAGCTATAGCTCCAATTTGGCCCTGAGAACTTCCATATGGCACTAGTGTGGCCTTAAAAAACAATAACAAAACCAAAAAGAAAGAAAAAGGAAAAAGAAAAAAAAAACAAACAACAAAGATTAGACCCTGGCAAGTGATTATCAAATGACCAACACGAAGAATAAAAGATACCCAGTTCTTTAGCTGGCTCTACCACCTTCGAGGGGAGCTCTTTTGTCTGATTGATGCAGGAACACAGCAGACATAAACATGGAGCATTTAGATAATAATTTTAAGTATTATTAGGGAAATCTTATTCAAAAGCAGCCCTAGCTACAGCTCCGATTTGACCCCCCACCTGGGAACCTCCATATGCTGTGGGTGCAGCCCTTAAAATAAAAAAGGACAAAAGCAGCCCTCAAGTTGACCTATGGGCAGCCCTCAAGTTGACCTATGACCATCCACTTTATTATACTGAGTGACTATTTTTTTCATGACATTTTAATTCTTGGTATCCAATGAGTACAAAATTTTTATCTCATGATTTTTTCCTTTTGTTTTATTAGAGTATAGTTGATTTTCAGGGTTGTGTCAATTTCTGTGGTACAGCAGAGTGACCCAGTCATATATATATATATGTACATTCTTTTTCTCATACTATCTTCCATCATATTCTACCCCAAGAGATTGGACATATTGATCTGTATTTAGTGAGTATTGCTAACTTGGTAACTTCTCCCAGTAAGCTGCATATCCTCCCAGGTTGCCCATAAAACATAAGAATTACCTGTGCCAGTTTCTGCAACAGTTACGGTGACATGAAATGACATGAAAAGTCCAGAATGGTAGAGTTGGAAGACTTTTGTATTTACGATTTGAGAAACACAACCATTTCTCAACTGAAAAATAGAATAATCAAATTAAAAAGAAATAATAAAAAGTAATTGGAAGAACCTTAATTGTTTTGAAATTATGAGAAAAGTATTTTTCAGTAATCCCTGAGTCAGAGGGAAAAATGTACAGTAAATCAGTAAGAATCTAAATGTTATTGGCATCAAGGGAAAAATACTTGGCATCAAAATGTATGCTGTTAAACTGTGGTTAAATGAAATGACCCCTAGCCTAGGAACCTCCATATGCCGAGGGTGTGGCTCCAAAAAGCAAAAAAAAATTACTTAGAAACAAAAAAAATAACATTAGGGAAAAAGCGAAAGCAAGAGTCAAAGACCAGTAAAACAAGTGAACATTTGATGAACATGATTTAGAATAAAGAGGGAGGGCAAAATTATATAAAATTAAGTACTAACAACTGAGTGTCTGGAAGAATGAAAATTTCTTATTTTAGAACATAAGAAAAAACTATGTTTTGTTGATTAGAGAAGTTTTTAAAGTCTTAAAAGCACACTTAACTACCTGTACAAAACAGTGGCAAGTGAGACCTTTCTCTAAGTCTAAGAACCCAAAAACATTAGGGACTCTGGAATTTCAAAAACACCACAAGGTCAATATTGAAATAACAGACGTGAAAAAAAAAAAAAAAAGACTAGAGGGTAATATTTATAATTAAGCAAAGTGTCAGTTTCACAGAAACAAGAAAACAGGGAGTTCTCAAAAGAACAAATACAAACTGATAATAAAAATATGCTCAAACTCGCTAGTAATTCAAATTAAAACAAACTAAATATTTGCTTATCAAAATGGCCAAAAAAATTTAAGTTCATGTATTGCTGGCAGTAATTTAGGACCTTTTTTTTAAATTAAAGCTTTAACTGATTCTGTCATCTATCATCTATCTATCTTCTGTCTGTCTGTCTGTCTATCTATCTATCTATCTATCTATCTATCTATCTACTCTGACTCAGGAAACTCTCTCCAAGGAATCTATTTCAAATGAATAAAACCTCATTTGTACAGTTTGAATATGGATTTCCCTTTGTGGCACAATGGAAACAAATCCTACTAGTATCCTGGAGGACTCAGGTTTGATCCCTGACCTTGCTCAGTGGAATAGGGATCTGGTATTGCCACGAGCTGGGGTGTAGGTTGTAGACACTGCTTGGATCCGGTGTTGCTGTGGCTGTGGTATAGGCCAGCAGCTGTAGCTCCCACTTAACTACTAGGCTGGGAACTTCCATAAGCCGTGGATGTGGCCCTAAAAAGTAAACAAATAAATATAGTTTTAGCAGATTATTTATTGTCCCATTTTTCACACTGGGGAAAAAAATAAAACAGATGAATGCACCCCCTTTGCTTGGGTAAAATGGACTAATTTACATTACGACCACACTGCAGAATAATGTGCTGCTGATGTGAAAGAATTCCACTCAACCTCTCTTAGCTTGCAATTCCTGCCTCAAAAATAAATTTCTAGCCATCTTAACCCAAGTACTGATATTCAAAGGATGTTCACTACATGTGAAGAGTTTAGGATAATCAGAATTGGTTGGTATATATAAATTTCACTTTTGAAGCCCAAAGGTGATTCTCCAAGAGATGAGTGGGATTGTTTTTTTTTTGTCTTTTTTTTTGTCATTTTAGGGCCGCACCCGTGGCATGTGGAGGTTCCCAGGCTAGGGGTCTAATCCAAGCTGTAGCCACTGGCCTACGCCGCAGATACAGAAACACAGGATCCGAACCGCATCTGCAACCTACACCACAGCTCACGGCAACGCTGGATCATTAACCCACTGAGCAAGGCCAGGGATCGAACCCGCAACCTCATGGTTCCTAGTCGGATTCGTTAACCACTGCGCCACGACGGGAA
Source organism: Catagonus wagneri (assembly GCA_004024745.2). Lineage (NCBI taxonomy): Eukaryota > Metazoa > Chordata > Mammalia > Artiodactyla > Tayassuidae > Catagonus > Catagonus wagneri. The sequence continues at coordinate 4,709,136 of PVHT021183648.1, forward strand.
CTCCATGAGTGGGATTGTTAAAGTGATGATGCTACAGACTGAGAAAGCAAACGGTAGCTTCAGAAGAGAATTTCAAACCCAAAGGAAAAGAGCTAGATACTTTGAATTGCAGCTGTTTGCAAATGAACTTTCTTCATAAGGACAGTCCTAGGTTTCATGGTGAAGGCCATCAGCCATTCATTTATGTAAAGGATGATTAATGATTCCCCAAAGAAAGATCGGAGAAGTCGTCTCACAATATATAAAACAAGAAAGCAAATAAATTACCCAAATTCAAAAACCTCTTTGAATCTACAGATGAATAGAGAGTCCCTTGGCCTAGAGAACGAGCTACACATTTCTCCTCATTCTTCACCTCATCGAACTGCAACCACCACTACCCACAAAATGAAAATAGTGTTGTTTGGTCCCTTTTACAAATGGAATCAAAGAAAGAATAATAATGAAGATGAACAAGAATTTTTTTTTTTGGAGTAAAGATCATGATCTGTACCTGTGCAACAAATTGTTCACATATTTCATTGTTGTCTTTCTCACAGCTCCCAGAGGAAAAAAGTTCTCTGCACACGCGGATTTGGGCTTTCCCTTGTACAGGCTGTCCAAAGGTGTACCTAGCAGGAAAAAGTGGCTTGTTAATCACAGATGAATAATACCATCTTTTATTTTATGTCTCTTCTTCAGAAATTATATATGAAATCTCTAAACTACTACTCCGAACACCAACTTCAATTAGGAATTCTCATCTGTTGGTGTTAGCTTCCCCAGCGAATGTAGGCAAAAATAAGGCATTTGGTCTGTTAGAAGGATTCAGCTGCTTTAAAAAAAAAAACAAATTCAAGGTAATGTGGAATCTAAAATCTCAGTAAATAGGATTTAATGAATAAATTGAGTTTTTGAGAGTTCCCTTGTGGCTCAGGAGGTTAAGGATCTGGTGTTGTCACTGCTGTGGCTCTGGTTACTGTAGTGGCATGGGCTCTGTCTCTGGCCCAAGAACTTCTGCACACCATGGGCACTGCCAAAATAAATAAATAAATAAATAAATAAATAAATAAATAAATAAATAAATAAATTTAAAAATTATATTTTAATCTAATAGAAATATAAAAATCGTTTACAGCACTTTTTTCATATGCCTATAAATAATACTAGAATTACTCAGGATCTTGAAGTAGAAATCAATATTTTAAATGAGTTCTCATTTCATATCAAAGCATTGGCATGTATTGGATGCTTTAACTAAAAGTATAATGTCTTTTGGGGTGGGGTTAAATAAATATTTCATTTTTTTCCCTAAAACACAAAAAACTACAACACAAGTTTTTTAAAGTTTCAAAGGCAAATACAGTTGATAGTCTGAGTTTTCAGGTTGTTTGAGGCTTCTTTCTCCTAGGATTTAGAAAAACATAACATGTGAAATTAGTATATAGTAAAACCGGAATATCATTAAATTTATCGATTTTAACACTTTTTTTCTAATTGTTGGACACTGGAGTTCACACCCATCATCTCATTTATTTTTCCCAGTGACTTTGAGAGGGAGATATGTTATCTCATTTTGCAGATTAGTAAATTGAGATCAAGAAACTTACTACTTCACATTATAACTGATGGAATTAAAATTCAAACTCAGATCATTCTCACTAATTTGTTTATCTCTCTATTCAAAAATTCTTAATGTTCCTGAACTTTTACCTCAACCCAAAGCAGCTACAATTATCTGTCAGCTCTAAATATCACTTACATGTAAAACAGAGGCAAAACTACCACCAGGCCACAAATACTATATCTGAAATCATTTCTTCTTACCGTCTTTTGTTTATAAAACTCATCATCATTTCATCTACAAGTTGACACATATCCACGAAATATGTAGCTTGAATTTTCATACAGGACAGAATAAACATTCTCCTTTTGCTTTTGGTGGGAACTAATGCAGTTTATTAAAATTTGCCTTGGCCTGTGGGGAATTTTCTTCCTTCTTAAAAGCTTTATTTAACTCTGAAGTGGTTGGTTAAAATAACCTAATTTGCTATTGTTTTCTCTAGTTGTTCCATTCTCTGTTCCAGGGAGTACTTAAGAAACGATGACACAGTCTTTTACACAATCTAAGGCAGGCAAATCATTCACTGATGTTAACCTCTGGACACACAGATGGCATTCATCATGTTCTCAGAGTTTGCCCAGAAATAACCTTGGAGCCAGCATAGCTCTCCTCTCAACTGCCTGGTCCTGTTGGAAATATTATTATTGCTGATGCTGACATATTATTTCATGTGAGAACTGAGTAGAATATATCAGTAAGGAAGTTTCAATGAGTCCCAATTCCATATCAACATTTAGCTTGGAAGTTTTTTAGAAAGGTGATAATTGATAGATATTTCAACTCAATTGATATTATGTGTTTTTTGTTAGCATCTTATTCAGCAGATAAATTATAGGTGTTAATCTCATTGACAATTCTGGCTTTCTGTAGGATTTTTCTAGTGAAACCAGTTTAGAACCCTGGATTTCTTCATGCACATATTGATTATCCTATTATATTTTTCTGGTTGCTCCCAAAACATGCAGAAGTACCCGGACCAGGGGTCAAACCCCCACCACAGCAGTGCCCTGAGCCACAGTGATGACAATGCTGGATCCTAACCCACTGAGCCACCAGGAAACTCCTGATTATCCCATTATTTCTAACATAGATAATCTACAATCTCTCACATATTCCATTTATGAAATTCTGGCACACAGTCAGCTTCTCTTCACTGAATCTCAGAAAAATATCATAATTATTTTCATAGAATCCAAAGAACATTTTAAATACTATTTTTTGAAAAGGCTAGAAAATGCTTTCCAAGTTTCTCCATGGCACACTCAGCCCTGCCCTCACATTGTACGAGGCAGCCAGTGCATCTTTAAGATGCTGCTGAAAACATTCAAAGGCAAGTAATTATTATGTTACCAATTAAATAAACAGTGTTTAACAAATAAGGCCAATAGTAATATTTTAGTCGTTTTTATAAAGTGTCACAGAGGTCTTGTATAAGGCAGTAATGTTGAAGCCAAGTAGTTGGGTCTCAATTCTAGTTTTTCCTTCAAAAACTCCATTATGTTGATAAGTTATTTCAAATCTCTGTGTTTTATTATTGTTCTTTGTAAAATAGAGGTGGTAATAGCTCCTCTCTCATAGTGATGTGGTAAGAACATAATAGGTGTAATGCTTAGCATGGTAATTGGCACTCAATAAATATGTGCACTTTTAACTATAATTAGAAATTTGAGAAAAGGTATCACAACTTTAAAAACACTAGGAGGCATTAGAAATAACTTCCCCAAAAGAAAAGCAAAATTTCTCAAAGCACATAGGATTATTTTTAAAAAAGGGGATTCAAATTAATTTAAATTAGATTGATGAAATGCCTTTTTTCCCCACTATGACATTTTCAAAATTTCTTCTTTTTTTAGAAACTCAAATATTTTAAAATTAAAGAATAATCGATTTACAATGCTGTGCCAATTTCTGCTGTACACTGGCATAGCATATATAGTGATCAGTATGGCAATTAAAGGACTGAAAGAATGTCACACACTTTGTCATAGTAAATCCAATTCTGGAAATTTTTAAGTAAGTCATTTTAATTCAAAATCTACTCTATGCATTTAAAGACATTACTATAACATTATTTGTCATTAGGAAAACAAAACGAAACAGGGAGATATGTTTATGTATCAAGGAACTGGACTTCACAGAAAGATTAGTATAATATGGAGACATGTTTTCTTAATTATAAGGGTAGAAAACTAGGATTGCAATTATGGAAAATATTCATAAAAAACCAAAGAAAAATAAATTGCAATGTTGACGGCGGTTTATAGAATTAATTATAGGTAATTTCTCATGTTTTTCTTTATATTTTTCAAATATTCTACAACAAGAATCCCTTACTTCTTTAATAATTTTAATATAAGCATGTAAATAAAGTTACATGGTTAATCTCATCTTTTATTCTCTCTGGAGTCAGATCGCCTGAAGAAATACTTACTTAGCACATGCACTGACTTGGAATTCATCATCTGAAATAGTAATCGTTTGTGGTGCACTGACCTTAACTTCAAACTTGGGCAACACTGGAAACAAAGAGAAAAATACTTCAGCTTCCAAATCACTGCTGAGCAAAAACTTTTGCAGTCATGTGACTATGTTTCCATGCATAACATTTTCCTATGTATGCCTCTGTAGAGATCACATTTCTAAAGGTCCCAAATTCTGTGTGGCAAAAAGGGTGACGGTGCCTCACTAATGATTAATTGTTCCCTCTTTCCTTTCTCTTCCCTATTCTCAGAACATCACATTCTATTTACTGTAATCCTTTTAGATCCTTTCTAGAAAATTGTCTGGATTTCTCTCCTGAAGAAAAGGAAGTGTCTGAACGAGAATCAGGGCAAGGAATGAAGAAGGAGAAAGGAGAGAAAGGCAAGAGAGAAAGATGGCAGAAAGCCAAATCAATCTTAATGTACTCTTGTCTAATTCTAACGTTAAAGCTGTTTTGTTGAACAGTCCTTGTAACAAACACTCCATTTATAGAGGACAATAGCCATAGTAGGAACTGGTTACCATATTTATTAACAGTAAATCGGTGGATCAATGTCTTCCCTGATTCCTTTTTTACAACAATATAGTAATCTCCAACCACTGGTTCTGAGATCAATTGGAATGAGAGTTCGGTAATATTTTGAGAAGAAGTCACATTTTGCCATTGAAAAATCCTATTGTTTTGAGGGTCCTAGGAAATAAAGAAGAAAGAAAAGCAGGGGTCATATGAGAGTATTATCTTTTCCTTTCCTTTTGAGGTACTTTAGGTCATCAATGGAAGTAAACTAAGCTCGGTCATTTTATGGCACTAATATCTCAAATTGTAAAAACAGTATAATTTCCGCAGGTATTCAAATTCAGTCTTACAGTATATCTTTCTTAAGTCCAAAAGTATAAGAAAAAAATAATCTGTAACTAATGATTTTGATTTAAAAAAATTTATTGGAGTATAGTTGACATATAATGTGCTAGTGTCAGCTGTACAGCAAAGTGATTCAGTTTTATATATATACATACATACACACACACATATATATAAATATATATATATATATATATAGAATCTGAAAAAGAATGGATATATATATATCTTACAGAATATTGAATAGGGTTACCTGTGCTATGGAGTAGGTCCCTTGCTAGCTATCTATTTGACATATAGTAGTGTGTATCTGTTAATCCCAAACTCCTAATTTATCCTTCCCTCCACATTTCCCCTTTGGTAACCATAAGTTTGAATTTGAAATCTGTGAGTCTGTTTTGTAAATATGTTCATTTGTATCATTTTTATTAGATTTCACCTATAAGTGATATCATGTAATTTTTGTCTTTCTTTATCTGACTTACTCATTTAGTGGGATAATCTCTAAATCCTTAAAGACTTTATTCTTTGTGGCCATGCCCGCAGCATGCAGAAGTTCCCTGGCCAGAGATCAAACATCTGCCACAGCAGTGACCTGAACCACAGCAGTGATGTTGGATCCTAACCCAATGAGCCACCAGGGAACTCCCCTAAGAAATTTAAAATTTAATGTGCATGCTCTGGGGTAGTGCTCTTCAAAGCAGGTGGAATACACATTGATAGGTACACAAGGAGATATGTATCCCACCAAATACTTGTAAAGGTTTGTGCTTGGTCTGTAAGTCCGTCATAAATTACATACTGCATGCAAGAGCTTTTAAATGGAAATTCTACAATAAGAAAGCATCTGTAATGCCACCCTCTCTCCTTTATTAGCTTTTAGCATATTGCAACTCATGTGAGCCTAGTTCAATAAATGTATTGCCATCATCCAGCTGTGATAAAGAAATTCTGATAAAAAGATTTCTACAAAGAAACAAAAACATTACTCATCTTTTTTTTTGCTTATCTCTACAATAAATTCCAGAAAGCTAAATTAATGTTTTAGACTTCCTTTCAGTAAGGATTGTTCATGTGATGGGGGTGGTCAATTATGGGTAAATGGAAGTCACTGGGTAGAAAATTCTTTCAGAAGGAATCAGACTCAGGTGCCATTGAAAGTAAAGCAACACATTGAGGATGTCAGAGAAGTTAAATAGATGAATCCTGGGTAATCCTGTTACAGTCCTAACCCTGACTGTGAAAACAATAAACAATAACCCTGTCTGTGAAAACAATAAGCTTTCTTTCCATTTAAACCGATTTTAGTTAAGCTTTCTGTTACTTTCAATGAAATACAACACCAGCTGAATAAAAATAATAAAATATGAATGTATTTATGGATTACTAATAATGCAGAAAATACAAAAGTGCTTAACTTTATGTTTATTTATCCTGCTAGAACTATGAGCTATTTGTCACTCATATAACAAAATCAAAACCGTTCAAATTATAACGACTATCTGAAGTATACATTTTTTTTTTTGTCCTTTTTAGGGCCGCACCCGCGGCATGTGGAGATTCCCAGGCTAGGGGTCGAATCAGAGCTATAGCCACAGGCCTACGCGAGAGCCACAGCAACACAGAATCCAAGCTGTGTCTGCAGCCTACACCACAGCTCACGGCAACGCCGGATCATTACCCCACTCAGCAGGGCCAGGGACTGAACCCACAACCTCAGGGTTCCTAGTCAGATTCATTAACCACTGCGCCACGACAGGAACTCCTGAAGTATACATTTAAATACATAATCATTAACGACGAACTCAATCTCAGTGTATTAACCTTCAGAATTAGTTAATACGAATGGTACTTATCATATGTAGAGACTAAAATACACATATTTGAGTTGGTTGATATTATCTATTTATTGACAAGCATGAGATTTCAAGTCCATTTGAAAGCCACACTTGACTACACTAGAGATCTGAATTAGTAGAAGGAGTCATGAACTATTTTCTGAAAGCAGAGTCCATTTTATAATAAAGCCACCTTTTGGCATACTTTTAAATTTTTATGTTTGTGATTTCTATTTTCTTAAAAAAGATGTAGCTAAGTTAAAATTGAGAAGGGCCACCAGCTAAAATCAATCAGTTGTGAACATGTCTCCCTCAGAAAGAGCCCACTCTATTTTCCATGAAAATGCAAGTTAATGCATTTTCCTCACAGCCAACACTTAAAAGCGGCAACCCTTTATTTAGTCATCTGATGCCTTACATTGTATATGTATGTAAAGATTTCTCTTCCCCCTTATTTCAGTTATATTTAATTTCTAACTATTCCTAATGAAAGTTAGACACATAATACTATTTGTCTGAAAATTTTAAATGATCGCTGTGAAAAAGATCTCTTACCTGAAGTGTGATCAAGGGATACTGAAAGAAGAAAGAAAAATGTAAGTTAATATTGAGATAGTTCATTCTTTTTTACCAGATAGGGCATTATAAATATGTCATGAGATAATCATCTGACTTAAATGTTGACTTATTCCCCACTTTTCCAGACAGCAAGATTTCTATAGCCAAAGATGCCAAGAAAACTCTCCCTTGAGAAGTGGAAAGTAGGCTCCATAAAGCCATTTTCTCCTTATATAACAAAAAAGAAGTATAAGCCAATTCACTGCAAAGGAAAGTTCTATGTTTAAATTTGAGGTTTATCTTTGCAACTTTACCTATAATTCTTCATACTTATGGAAAGCTTCCTGATGACACTTTATACAGCAAAGGATTTATTTAATTTGTTTAAAGGTCATTGCCCCATTGAAACTGAACTCACCAAATCCTCGATAGGTCTGAATTTGGTATCCAGTGTCACGATGCGAGCTTTAACTAAAAGAAAGAAGGAAGAAGACGGGAAGATATACTTTTATTATGTCACTCCCAGGTAGGATTGCTTGTAAATAGACACAGAAATTAATCACCTTGCTATCTTAGACTATTGCACTTCCTTCTCTCCTAACTCCAGTTTAACCCTTTGAGATTTGGGTTCCCTTTGGAAAGATCTCTAACTCCTCCGTTGATGAAGATTTGATGTTACCGAAGCTGACACTAGCTGCTGCCATTGTTGGGAACTTTTGCACTAACAGCTTATTGGGATGTCTCAACAACTGCTGGAAAAATTAGTTGTAGAAGGACGAATGTGAAATATGTATGGTAGGAGTTACACATATTGATGTAAATTGAAAAATGTATTGATGTTAGCAAAAAATTAACTAATTAATTTTAACAGAATTCCAGAAAAAGCATTTTAGCTATCACCATAGCATTTTAATAGTTCAGAAGAGAAGTCATAATGCAGCAAAAAATCTTACTCTAAGAATTCTGTTGTAGTTCTCTTATTTTTCAGTAAATCATACAAATACATATTAGTCAGAACAAAGTGTGTGGAAGTTCTCATCCAACCTCTAGTTTTATAAAGGAAAAAACTAAAGATCTCAAGATCAGGAGTTCCCTTCGTGGCTCAGAGCAGTTAATGAAACCACCTAGGATCAACAAGGATGCAGGTTTGATCCCTGGCCTTGCTCAGTGGGTTAAGTAACCAGCCTTGCTATGAGCTGCGGTGTAGGTTGCAGATGGAGTCCAGATCCCACATTGCTGTGGTTGTGGTGTAGGCCAACAGCTGTAGCTCCAATTGGACCCCTAGCCTGGGAACCTTCATATGCCACGGTTGCGGCCCTAAAAAGCCAAAAAAAAAAAGATCTCAAGATCAAAATTTATTTGGCAAAAGCCAATAATCTATTAACAGAGTCAAGACGAAAATCATATCCTCCTGAATTCTAGTTTGGTGTTCTTTCAGCCATCTTCTACTGACAACACTAATAAAGAAAATAGAAAGGCTCTGCCTAGATTATTAGATTTATGACGACTTCTACTGGTATTCATGATAATGTTGATAATAATAAATACCATTTAAAGCACTTTACTGTGTACTAGGTACTATTTTCATTGACTAATTTTATTCTTACAATATTTCTATAACAGAGCTACTTTTACTACCCCCATTCTAGAGAAGAGAAAACCGAGTTTAAATAAAAATTTAATAAGCTTGCCCGACTGGTAAATTATGGGGCCACACATCCCGTGCTTGTAGCCATTGTCTTATGTAAGCTTGTCAAGAGAATTTGTCAACTGTGAAACTTCATGCAAAACTGTGGAAAACAAAGCATTCAATCATTGGAGGTGGAGGGCACTATTTCATAACTGACCTGGACAACCAGTCAAAATTCTAGAAATTCTTGACCCTGAGACATTGAGATTAAATTTAAGATTGTGTGCTTGGATGACTATTTAATCATGTGTTTGGATTGCTAAAAATTGGAAGAATGTGTTTCTAAAATCAGCACTATGAAGGAGACATAAACATTGACTTACCATTCTCTCCAGATTTATAGATGGGTTTATCTGTCTGCACAAACGTTACTGTCTCTTCTGAAGAGAATGCTACAGATCTCCTCTCAAAGATTTTAAGAGTATCCCCCTTAGCCAACAATGTCACAAAAGCCAACGTTTCAGAGGACTTGTGAGAAACCTATTTACATTAAAGAACAGAAGATGGGAAAATTATTTTTAAGCAAGAGGAAGGAAAATGATGTCCTAATTTGCCTCTTAGGCTGAGCGAGCCTTTTAAACCTATTATTTATTTTTATTTAAATCGTTCAGTTCTTTTTTATTAAGATAACTATGATGAGAAAATAAACCCAGTATGCCCTAGGCACATAGAAGCACATGAGAAGGCCACCAACATGTTCAAGGATAACCCTTTATTTCTTAATGAGAGACTTAGGGATTGCTTTTTACCATCGTTTTAGCTAGCACAGGACCGTTTCTAATATGCTTCTTTTATGACTTCTTGTCTTCCATTTTCTTTTCGTGTTCCCCTCTGTCCCAATCCTTTACCTAGTTCTCTTGCTTTATGTTGTTAAACAGGTCTCCTATCTAAAAATACCATCCCCGGAGTTCCCTTTGTGGCTCAGTGGTTAACAAATCTGACTAAGAACCATGAGGTTGCGGGTTTGATCCCTGGCCTTGCTCAGTGGGCTAAAGATCCGGCGTTGCCGTGAGCTGTGGTGTAGGTTGCAGACGTGGCTCGGATCCCGCGTTGCTGTGGCTGTGGTGAAGACCCCTAGCCTGGGAACCTCCATATGCCGTGGGGGCGGCTCTACATAAAGGCAAAGAGACAAAAAAAAAAAAAAAATACCATCCCCTATAATCAGAAAGTGCAATATTTCACAAGTTTTATTGTACATATAACTTTTCCTTTTACTTACTTCTCAAGAATTCTCCAATTTTCCTCCCCGCTTCCTCAACCAATCTAAAAATCAAGATTCATTATTTCTCTAACAATAATTTTGTATGCAATTGTTTCATCTTACTATCTGAAGTTATGAAAGGTCAAATTCAGTGCCTCACCTCAAAATTTGCACAAGCATAGAAATTATCCTCTTCCACAGACTGGTCAAAAATGGTGGTACTGGATCCATCATATTCTAAGACAACACTCAAGGATACAGATTCATTAAGGTTTAAAAGGTGGAGACAGGCTTGTTCTGTAGAATGACTTTGCATCACAGAGGAGACCCATAGGATATATTGCCTACGCAAAGAAAGTCATTGACACTCAAAACAAGTCTAAGAGAAATGCAGAACATGCATAAAAAACAATTTTAACTTATTTAAGTATTCCTGAAACATACTTATGCGTTTTACATACTTACATATACATTTTTTCACAGTATTACAATAAACTTGAGTATGCAGAGAGAGGTATCTTAAGAAAAAGATGTCAGTTCCCTTCCTACACTTGTTTAGAACTTAGAAGGTAGGGAGTTCCCATGGTGACTCAGCTGTAATGAGCCTGACTAGTATCCATGAGGATGAGGGTGTGATCCCTGGCCTCCCTCAGTGGATTAAGGGTCTGCTGTTGCCATGAGCTGTGGTGTAGTTTGAAGAAGCGGCTTGGATCTAGCGTTGCTGTGGCTGTGGTGTAGGCCAGCAATTTGACCCCTAGCCTGGGAACTTCCATATGCTGCGGGTTCAGCCCTAAAAAAACAAACAAAACAAACAAAAAACCCTAAAATTTAGAAGGTAAACCAGAGTTCAGTCTCAGAAGTTAAAATGGCAAAATACAATCACATTTTAAAACAGACCATATTTAATAAGGTCACTTCACCGTTACTTTCATATGAATAGAAAGAATAATATTCCCTTACAGTTTTGAAGCCACAGAAACAGTGAAATGAAGCAAAAAGGTGCTCAGAAAAATGATGGGCACCATTCTGTCCTGATGCCTGAACAATAAAGACTTCAAAATGAAGATTCTCTCTCTCTCTGTCTCTCTTATTCGATGTCAGTTGTCTCAACTCTCTCCTTTCTTTCCTTCCTTCTACTCTGTCTCCTCAGATTGTTGCTTTTATATAGTCACACACAATGAAGGATCAGTTGCTTTTTGGAGCAAATATCACGGACTCACCAATCAAATCACATTTAGATTGCCTCTTCCGTTATTTTTTTGGGGGTACAGGTGTCACTTTACTGTACAGCTTCCTTCTTAAGTTCACTGGATGCTGATCTGTTTTTGGAATTAGCAGCACAGTTTGGACAGGAGGAAGGAAAATAACAAAGAAAACACTTGTGTGACACTTAGGCAGTCCTAGGTTTAACTTAGCACCTCACTCAGAGGGCTGACCCAAATATCAAAAGGATTAGGACATAGGAATTAGCACTTGGAAGAAAAATACCTTTCCAATTTGCTGTTATCGTTCCAAATTCCCAAAGGTAAATTTTCCAGGCTTCTGAGAGGAGTACCATGTACGATATTGCCAAAACCCGGATGCAAAATAGATATCTTGATATGGGCTCATTTAAAAGATAATTGAAACTGCTGTTTTTCTATAATTTCATAATACAGAATACATTTAAAATGTGATAACTGTTCAACATTTATTATGATTTTTCTTATTGAGTTTTTCTTTTCAATGCTCAGTATCCTTTTTCTGTCCTAAATATAAAAAAAAAATGTATGTTAGGTGAGGGACCAGGTCCTGGTGATAAACAGGTGAATAAGTCCACCTCTTTTCCTAGACTAGATCACTGTCCACTCAGCAGGATATGTAAACATCAATAGCAAATCCATGCGATACAAAGCCTATTTGAAACTATGAACAACATTCAATGGTATCACATTAAAGTGATAAGTGGGAAGTTGAAAAGAATTTCATAAGGAAGTTTTGAGTGGAAAATAGTAACATGATTATGAATTTTTGCAGGTAGAGTAGAAACTGAGGTAACAGTGTTGGGAAGAAACATAAACTTACAATCAAATATTGTGTGTGTTTTAAAAATAATAGTACATTCCATTTTCTCAGAGAAAAAACAGTGTATGAGATGACATTCAAAAGGCCTATTGAAAAAGGTTGTGACAGGCTTGTGAAAAGTCTTTTTCTTGGACTAAAGAGTTTGGATGTTGTTTTGTAGAGTAGTAACTTGGTAAACCATGGAAAACAGAGGAATAAGAGTGAAAGATAGAAAGAGAACTATGTGAGTCTGCTCAGTCTTGGTTACAGAGTTAAGACCCTGAACAATGGCAATATGTTTTCAAAAAGAATTTTTTTTTTTTTTACTCCAACTGTTAGAATTTGAGACAGTTTTGATTTGGGGGTGAAGAAGAGGGACAGAGTGCGATTGACACTGATGGTGAACAGTATTGCAATTAGACAAGGAAGACAAAATGAATACACAGATGATGTGATCATTAATGTTTGGTACATATTAAGTATGAGGTGACTGCAATACAACAAAGAGGCAACACCCAGGAGAAGGCTGAAAGAAATCTGGTGCTCTGAAAAATGTGGGAGATGTGGATATTGATTTGGAATCCTTGAACCATGCAAATGATGTTTAATATCCTACATCTAGGGATGTTGCTAAACCATTTAGAAAGGGAAAGACAGACAATGGTAAGAGAGAGAATGGCTACTCTGCTACTCCACTGAGTGATATTGATCAGGCGTGGGGCAATATTGGTTTGTTTCCCCGGCTCCACTGAGTAGAATCTGAGGCAGTGATATGAAATGCTCTCTTGACATTATATATATTTTGTATGTGATATGTTTCCTCTAAACAGCAAGAAAACATTTTTTTGATTTTCCCAGCTTCATCTTTAGTGATGGTCTTTTTTTTTTCTTTTTAAGGCTGCACCTGCAGTATATGGAAGTTCACAGGCTAGGGGTCAAATCAGTTTGGAGCTGTAGCTGCCAGCCCATGCCACAGCCACAGCAACGTGGGATCCAGGCCTCATCTGTGACCTACACCACAGCTCACAGCAACCCTGGATCCTTAACCTACTGAGCAAGGCCAGGGATCGAACCTGCATCCTCATGGATACTAATCGGATTCATTCCCACTCTGCCACGACTCCCTATGATGGTCATTGTTAAGGGACAGAAATTTAAAATCTATTTCAGAGTTCCTGTGAACATCTTGAACTTCTAGTTCACCTTTCTGAAATAAAGTCAACACTACAAATAGGTGTATTGCCCAAGACCAGTAATGTATACACAGTGAATTATGTTTTAAAGTAAATAAACTATTCAGTTCCTGATGTTGCAATCCATTGAAAAGGAAATCACCTTTTTCTCAGAAAGGAACAACCTGCCGGACAAGTGAAATTGCCCTTCTTGTTCTCAGATGTTTATCTCTTTCATCACTAACTGATAGTTAGGGTTGCCAAGAAATTTCTAATCATACAACACCCACCTATTGATAACTGGTTAGAAAAAAAAAAGTCACAGGGGAGAAACAGATGAATAATAAAGGGCGAAGTGAATGTGTATGATATGGCCAGGTTTACAGAGATATGTTTTTTCCGTTTCACAAATAAAATTCAACAGTGTCAAAAATAAGATTTTCTCCAGCCTTGCTTAGGGTTGGTTTTTAATCCTTTCATCTGCAAATGGAATCTTACCAAATGCTATCACCTGTATGGTAGTTCAGACATCTACAGTGCCATGACTCTTTTCTTTACTAGGGAAAATATTAATATCACTAATGTTCTTTGTTGAAAGCATTTTAAAGATCTGAAATTCCTTTTGCCCTTTGACCTGTGACATCTTAATTTTTTTATTTTTATTTTTTGCTTTTTAGGCCTGCACCCATGGCATATGGAGTTTCCCAGGCGAGGGGTTGAATCGGAGCTGTAGCTGCTGGCCTGTGACACAGCCACAGCTACATCAGAGCTGAGCTGCTTCTGCGACCTACAGCACAGCTCACGGCAATGCCGGGTCATTAACCCACTGAGCAAGGCCAGGGATCGAACCTGTGTCTTCATGGATGCTAGTCAGATTCGTTAACCACTGAGCCACGACAGGAACTCCCACCTTTTTTTTTTTTTTTTTTTTTTACTTCTTTAAAACATTGTAAAGAGAAGGGCTACCAATCTATTGCCCACATCGAAGAGAAGGAAGTGGAACTTATTTTTAAAATTGAAAGATCTTTATTTTTAGTTGGCCCTGGCCAAGAATACTGTGCTCTTATTGTTAATCATGATGTAGTTTTGAGGAAATAACACTTTACAAATGAATCCCTTGTAGAGCACGCTTTTGGTGCCCAGCTGGGCAAGTCACTCAGCATTATCTGTGAACCCTTTTTACCTTTTCAACATTTGATCCTATTGCATAAATAAAATTGAGAACATCATGTATAATTTCACCGCACATCTCTCAAAAACTTTCAAATATATTTGAATCATTTTCTCCTCAATTTTTTCAATGTCGGGAGATTAAGCTCCCTCCTCCACTTAAAGTCAGTCCTTCCTCCACCTGTGCTGTAGATCCCATCCTGTCTACATCTCTGAAATCTCACTCCTTAAACACTTGTCCATGGCTGAAACAAGCTAATATTTTGAATCAATTCCCTTTTTGCCTCATCGTAGTTGTAAGAATACTCAGGCTTGACAATGCCTTTGCAACATGCAAGTGAACAAAAAATATTAGCCTCAAATAAATGAAAATATTTCTTCTTTCATAATTTGGTCAAATCACATTCACTTTCCTCTGTACTACAACACTAGGACTATTGACTTTAATTCTATTTAATGAATGTATCAAGATTAAACCTAGGGCTGGTGGAGCTGAGCAGGGGGAAGAATAGAGATTCCATAAATCTCAGAGGGCTATATAGTAGCCTTTGGCCATAAGTATTTGTACCTCCCCTCTTCTTTTCAGATTATATTAAATAAAAACATGTAATAGGTCATCAGATATGGTCCAAGGACTGACCAGAATGTTTGCTGCACAGAGATGGGTCCAGCATGGTCCCAGGTATTAATAGCATAAAAATATGAGCTCTTGTGTTCCTTTTTATTGCAGTTATATAATTTCCTGTGTTATTTTAGCAATTCCCATTATATAACCAAAGTAGCATTCTTTAAGCACAGTGTTGGCTTAATAAATACTCTAATCAAATTGAATTACATGCTAAACAAAATTCACTAAAATTTTGCTTGTATATTCAATGCTACCACTTCCCCAGCCCAAGTCAACAAATGATAAACTCGTGGATGAATTACATCTAGAAGTGATCAATTCTATCCTAAATATTTAAATGAATAACATGAGATTTTTAAGCCAAAATTCATTCTGTTGGGTCTTTTTTTTTTAATGTATTTTCAAGACTGTCAACCTACACTATAGTTTTACTAGCATGTTCCAGAAGTAACTCTGAGAAGAAAATAATTAGATTATGTTCAAATGAATAGTTTAATATAAATTTTGCCAAAATGATACCTTAAATTTAGGCAAATAAATATACACAGGTTACCATAAGAAATTAAATTAACCTTTGTTATACAGGAGAAATTGCCACAACATTGTAGGGCAACTATTCTTCAATAACACTTCAAAAAAATAAAAAAATTAATTGGTAAAAAATTAAATTAACAACTATTTTAAGATTAATTTATCCTAGAAGATACACAATAAATTATTTTTATATGGAGATGAATATACAAGCTACTTTTAGCTTCAATATTTTATTTATTTATTGAAGTATAGTTGGTTTACAATGCTATGTTAATTTCTACTGCACAACACAGTGATTCGGTTATACACATACACACACATACTATATTTTTATTTTTATTTTTTTTGCTTTTTAGGGTCACACCCATGGCATATGGAAGTTTCCAGGCTAGGGGTCAAATCAGAGCCACAGCTGCCAGCCTGCACCGCAGCCACAGCAACGCAGGATCCGAGACGCCTCTGCAACCTGCACCACAGCTCACGGCAATGCCGGATCCGGATCCTTAACCCACTGAACGAGGCCAGGGACCGAATCTGCAACGTCATCATTCCTTGTCAGATTCGTTTCCGCTGCACCATGATGGGAACTTTCACATATGTTTTTAAAAATCTTATTTTCCATATGTTTATAATCTTCCTAGCTTTCCAAAGATTTGCAGCCTGAATATCAAAGCGTTTGAGCTGTGGAAAAGAAAAATACCAAAATGTTTTATTAAATAAAGGACATGTTTACACTTTATTAAGATGGTAATATAATATAGACATTGTTCTATATTATTGATAAAACACTGTTAACTGAAATATAATGTGGACACCTCATGTTGACTGGAATGAATGATTTCTCAACAAGCTCTCTGAGTTTTCCTTCATCTTCTTATTGTTGATAACCTATGTTCTTCTATCACCCATGGAAAAACAAAATTATCTTGTGCATTTTCTTCAGACAATAGTTACCGATTTGAATTGTCTGATTGGCGTGTCCATTATTTCCTGTCTGTTCCTGCTGCCGACCACTTAGTAGCTATTCCTTTAAAACATGCATTCTCAGCAGGGGTGACAACACCCACAAGGGGGCGTAAAGGGCTGAGAATGTCTTATTCTTTTTATGTATAAGCCGTTTGTACACACAGGCTATAACAGTACACAGTATATCTTTATCCATGGTATTAAAGTCTTTTGGTTATGGCCATTAGAAGCAAAATGTCTAAAAAGCTTTTCAGGTAACAAAATGGAAAAATGATTGAGAAATATTGCTAAAATATTTCGAAAGGTAGATTATATTTTACAGGTCTTGTGTGGTATTTAAATTATTTTTATATCATTAATCCTAACGGCTGCACCTGGGCCTATGGAAATTCCCAGGCTAGGAGTCGAATTGGAGCTACAGCTGCTGGGTGACACTACAGCCACAGCAACACTGGATGCAAACCTCATCTTCAACGTATGCCACAGCTTGCGGCAATGCAACCCACTGAGTGAGGCTAGGAACCGCATCCTCATGGGGACTGTGTTGGGCTCTGAACCTGCTGAGCCACAATGTTAACTCCCAACAGTTAATCTTGTAAAGATTCAACCTTGAACACCCCTCTGCCGCCACCACCTGCAGTAACAAAATACTTCTATTGGGAACATTGTATCCTTAACAACTTTGCAGGAATTATTTACCACTACTCAGAAAATCCTATCACCTTAAAGGACCAATGATTGATTCCCTCCTATTAAAAGGAAGGATACTCATACTACCAGTTAGGGCTGTGCACATCTAGGGTACCACTGTTTGTGTGGACAGCATTTCTTTTGGGGTAGGATGTGGTATATGGAAATTCCCAGGCTAGGGATCCAATTGGAGATGCAGCTGCCGGCCTATGCCATAGTCACAGTAACGCCAGATCTGAGCCCCATCTGTGACCTTTACTGCAGCTTGCTGGATCCTTAACCTGCTGAACCCGGCCAGGGATCAAACCTGCATCCTCATGGATATTAGTTGTGTTCTTAACCAGCTGAGCCACAACAGGAACTCCAAGGATATCACTTCTACACTTAAAACCCAACAAATCATTTTAAATTCATTAGCCAAATTTAGCATGGCTTATGGTTTTCTCTTAAGGAACTCTAGGGGTTGGGGGGGTGTGTTTGTGCTATAGTGAACAATTCTTTCTGTACTTCATTAAAAAAATACAAAAGAGTAGTTTGTAAACAGCTTATGACTAAGCTAAAAGAATAACACCACCTGGCTTTCTGAAATGAGCTTACAAGGATTTTGGAACGTGTTTTACTGGTCTGTGTTTAATGATCTCAGTTCCTGGCTTTATGGTCTATCTCAAGGATTAAAACAGTTTTGTTGCTGGTAGCTGTCTATGTTGCACTGGACTCTACATCCTACTCAAAGTCTTAGGTGCCGCTGCACAGCCATTATCGCATCACATGGTTCAACAGCTTGTAACAGCAGCATGAAGGACCAACTCTCGTCCAACTACAAACAACATCCTCTGGAAAATCTCCTGGTGTTAGCAAATGATGAAGATCTGCATATCACAGATTAATAGCCTATGACTTGAAGTCATCTATCTTTCAGCAAAAGCAGGGGATTAAGGTATAAAAAAGCACCCTGAGAGCTCTTAGCTGGAGTTCTTTGCTGAACATACCAATTTCACAAACATTCCGCAAGGTCACTCTGGAACCAGAGAGACTGAGACAGAAACAAGGTCAGTCATCAATCATCTCTAAGTACAGATAGATATCTGAACACTGTGTAACTACAAAGATAACCAAATATGTCCTTCTTCCAGCTCATATCAATGACTGCATCTTCTTTGCCGTTTACAGCTTACGGCTTGGTATGTTTTCCCTGCCTCATATATTAAAACCATTAAGAAATCTTCAGCAATTACACAGCATTGTACAAGTTAAAGGAATAAAACTCTCCAAAAAAGATACTTCAGTGAAATTTTGGCCAATGGAAGCCTGCTGTGCAGTAGAGAACTCTATCCAATCTTCTGTGATAATCTATGTGGGAAAAGAATCTGAAAAGAATGGGTGTGTGTACATGTATAAATGAATTACTCTGTTGTACAGCAGAAATTATCACAACCTTGTAAATCAACTATACTTCAATGAAACTTTAAAAAATTGAAAAAAGGCAAGAGAGGAGTTCCCACTGTGGCACAGTGGGTTAAGAATCACACTGCAGGGGCTCTGGTCACTGTGGAGGCACGGGTTCAATCTCCAGCCAGCACAGTGGGTTAAAGGATCCTGTATTGCTGCAGCCGTGATGTAGGTTGAAGCTGTGGCTTGGAGTCAGTCAGTCTCTGTCCTGGGAATGTCAATATGCCACAGGTGGGGCCATTAAAAAAAAAAAAGGGGAGGCAAAAGATCTGATACCACAGGAGAATGAAATCACAGGAAAATAATCAGGAAGGTCCTAGACATCCATGCACGTCTTCCAGATCCTCTTCCCATTACACCTGCTTTGTCTTTAGAATGTGAACCTCCAAGATGTGTGTAATATCTCAGTCTCTGGAAAATCAAGGCGCGAGTTTGTTAAGAGAGCTTTTATCCAATACCTGCCTGTGTAACCAGATAAACCTGATGTAGAACATCAATCTGTACATTTTCAGCTAATAGTCAAGCTAATATAGCATGAGTGCATGTGTTTTTGGCACATTAAACCTCATCTTGTAAATCACTAGCTCATTCATCCCTAACTTGCCCTTGTTTTCAGGTGCCCCTGGAGATAATTACAGAGTTACCATAAAATAGCTACAAGTTAGTCCTATCCCTCTACCCCACCCAATGACCCAGTGAACCAAGTCACTCAGTGAACTAAAATACTGGTTTCTGATGGCATCTGATCCAGAGCAAGCCCCACTTTATAGAACTCTGCCCCAAACCTCCCAGTACAAGGCTCAATCTTGTAACAGCCCTTCCCTAATTCCTTACTACTGACATACTGGACTGTGTAGGATAAAGCTGACTTTCAGCTGAACTGGACCAGAAAAGCTATAACCTTAGCTTTGGGAACTATTGGTTGTCTGGCTTTGACTCTTGGCTAAAAAAATGTGCAATGGAATTTATAATGTGCTGTTCAAAATTTAAACTCCCATAGTGACCCTTGGAGCAGTTTGTTGATGGATGGTTTCCAACTGGCACAACCAGAGAGTCTGGACAATGGGACAAGTGGGGACTAAAACCCATGTGGGAACTTCTGCCCTGAACTTTCCCAGAGCTACGACTCCTTGGGATGACCTTGGGAGTTCAATTCAGAGACAGAACACAGAGTATGTGTGAAAAGAACCCTGGGTGATTGCCCATAGAAATCTCTAGCCTCCCAAATGTTTGCCTGCCTTCTCTTTCTCTTGCTGTACAGTATCTGTGGCCTTTAAAAAAAAAATCTCAATTTTTTTCTTTTTTGGCTGCCCCACCACATATGGAGTTCTGCTGCAATGCCGGATCCTTTAACACCCTGTGTTGGGTCAGGGATCAAACCTGTGTCTTGGCACTGCCGATCGTATTGTGCCACAGTGGGACACTGCCTATTTTTTAATTAAAGTAGAGTTGATTTACAGTGTTGTGCAATTTCTGTTGTACAGTAGAATAACCCACGAGCAGGTATATATAATATATACATTCTTTTTCTCATACTGTCTTTCATCATGCTCTATTCCAAGGGTCTGGATATACGATGGAACCCATTGCTTATCCATTCTAAGTGTAATAATTTGTATCTACCAACCTCAAATTCCCAGTCCATCCCACTCCCTCCCGCCTCACCCTTGGAAACCACAAGTGTGTTCTCTACGTCTGTGAGTCTGTTTCTGTTTTGTGAATATGTTCATTTATGCCATATGTATATATATTTTTTTCTTTTTAGGGATAGAAGTTCCCTGTGGCATATGGAAGTTCCCGGGCTAGGAGTCGAATTGGAGCTGCAGCTGCCAGCCTACGCCACAGCCACAGCAACTCAGGATTATTTGTGCCACATTTTAGATTCCACATATAAGTGATATCATATGGTATTTGTCTTTCTCTTTCTCTGGCCTCCCAAATGTTTGCCTGCATTCTCTTTCTCTTGTAGCACAGTATTTGTGGACTTTAGATAAAGGCCTTAGGTGAACATGCTCTGTGGAGTCTTGTTATTGCTTTTCAATATCCAAACTTGCACCCACAGATTCCCATGGTGTGTGGTACTTGCCATAGACCACAATAAACCCAGCTTTAACTTAGATCTGTTCTCGTGGTTCTCAGGCTGGTAGACATCAATGTGGGAAATCAAGGTAGAGATCTCAGCTCCAAATGAGAGAGACATATCAGTGGAAAACAAATACCTACACTACATTCGACTTGTTGGACAAGAGGTTTGGAGAGAAAGCATATGCAACCATAGTACAGATGGTCTCTGACTTAGAATGGTTTGACTTACAAATTTTTTACTTTATCGTGATACAAAAGCAATATGTATTCAACAGAAACCATGCTTTAAATTTTGTTTTGACCTTTTCTTGGGCTAGCAACAGGTAACACCATATTCTCTTGTGGTGCTGGGCAGTGGTCACTAATCCAGCTCTCAGTCAGCCCCACCTTTACGAGTGTAAACAATCCATACACTTACATATGTTCTGGACCCATATAGCCAATCTATTTTTCACTTTCAGTACAGTATTCAGTACATCACATGAGATGTTCAGCACTTCATTTTAAAATAGGCTTTTGTTGGATGATTTTGCTCAACTGTAAGCTGATGTAAGTACTCTGAGCCCATTAAAGGTAGGCCAGGCTCAGCCATGATATTTGGTAGGTTAGGTGTACTAAATGCATTTTTTTTTTGTCTTTTTGCCTTATCTACGGCCGCACCGACGGCATATGGAAGTTCCCAGGCTAAGGGTCTAACAGGAGCTGTAGCTGCCGGCCTTCGCCACAGCCACAGTAATGCAGGATCCGAGCCGTGTCTGCAACCTTCACCACAGCTCACGGCAACGCCGGATCCTTAACCCGCTGAGCAAGGCCAGGGATCGAACCTGCAACCTCATGGTTCCTAGTCGGATTCGTTAACCACTGAGCCATGACAGGAACTCCTTAAATGCATTTTTGACTTTCAGTATTTTCAACTTAATATGGGTTTATTGGGGCACAACCCCATCATAAATCCAGGCAGATCTGTCTATGGCTATGTTTGGAAGCATACGCTAATGCATTGGCATATGACCAATTACAAGGTGATTATCAGAGCTGTTTGTAGTGTCCTGCATATAGCCCCCTTCTTCCATCTCTGCATCCCTGAAATGACACTTTAAAAGCTCTTGCCCACTGATTGTCAGGGGGGGAGTCGGCCTTTGGACACGAGTTTGCCCTCCCTACCCCACTCCAAAATAAAACAAACTTTCCTTCCCACCAATCTTACCTCTTGAGAATTGGCTCTTTTTGTCTTTGCTTTTTAGGGCCACATCCACAGCATATGGAGGTTCCCAGACTACGGGTCGAATTGAACCTGTAGCTGCCAGCCTACACCACAGCCACAGCAATGCCAGATCTGAGCTGCATCTGCGAACTACACCACAGCTCACAGCAAGGCTGGATCCTTAACCCACTAAGTGAGGCGAGGGATCGAACCCGCAATCTCATGTTTCCTAGTCGGATTCGTTTCTGCTGTGCCATGACGGGAACTCCGAGAATTGGCTTTTGAGCAGTGAGCAGCTGGACCTCACTTTGGGTAACACTAAGGCAGATATATGAGGCTTTAAGTTATGCACCTCTGAGAACATGTCATTTCTTTTCCAAAAAGATTTAATATTTTTTCAATTTCATTAAAAGTTTATTTTAGTTGTATTAGCTTCAGAAGTACAGCAGAGTGATTCAGTTATACCTATATTCATTTTTTTTCTGATTCTTTTCCAGAGTTAAATATTTTGTCATTATTTAGAAATCACTAAGATATTTTAAACGCAAAACTCAATAGTTGGAAGGAAGAAAATCCCTCCTCTAAATAATTCTTAAACGGAAGAGAATTTCAATCAATAAACACAGGCTATTTATACAAAATGACACTGACAGCATTGAATATCTAAATAGATGAGATGTGGCCAAAGTTCTACCCAGAGCAAACATCATTGTCTTGAATGTTCTTATTATTGATGAGCAAACTAAATTTCCAATGTATTTACTTAAGATCAATACAGTTCAGGTGGTTGGATTAGGACTTGAATCCATTTAGTTTTTTCAGTGCACGAACTGTATGATACTCCTGTTTATAGAATACTTTCAGGAAAAAAAATAATAGCTAACCAACAGTTCTCAGAGCTTCTATCTCACCTCTGAAGCAAACTTAAAGAATACAAAATAAGAAATGAATTAGTACTGATATTGAAAGTCATATAAGTATTCCCATAAACACTGAGACAAGATTTCACAGACTAATACATTTTGTTGAAGACAAATAGTATAATCACTTACACAGTTAGGGGAGGAGCCCCTCTAGGTTCTTTGTTTTGTTTTGTTTTGTTTTAGGAAAACAAAAATAAGAGGTGGTTATAATGAGGCATCATTACCGGCACCAGCCTCAGGGTTTGAAGCTGGGGCAGGAGGACAATGTAAATTACCCTGGAGCTGAATAACAAATTACTTAGGGGCTTAAAACAATCACAATTATTTTTATTGAATATATTTGACGTAGAGTCTTGTGTATATTGAAGGTGTAGGATGCATTGCTTTGGTACATTTATGTATTATAATATAATTACCATCGTGCTGATATGTATTACATTGCATAGTTCTAGTACAGTATTGTTGTCTATATTCATTACAGATCACTGTGGCTTGTTTACTATTCGTTGCAAGTTTGTAGCTTTAAACATTATCCATCTTCCCTCCCACCTCCCTCTCCCTGGTAACCACTGCTTTACTCTCTCTTTTTCAGATTCCACATGTGAGATCATGAAGTACTTCTCATTCTCTGCCTGTGCGTGACTTAGCTCACTTGGGTCCCTTGCGTGTTGTTGCAAATGGCAGGACATCCTCCTTTTGTGTGGCTGACTAATGTTGCAACCGTGATGACTGCGTTACCTCTTACAGCTCTCACAGGGGATTCTCTCTTAGAGTCTCCAGTCCAATGACGGCTGGGTCTGGAGTCACTGCAAAGCCTTCCTTGCACGTTACGTGTTTGGAAGCTGGGGATGGCTGTCACTTGGCACTTCAGCTTGGACTGTTGTCCAGAGACCTGGGAAGTGTGGTCTCATTTCTCAGCCTGAGTTCCAAGAGCAAGCTTCCCTAAGAGTTTCTCAAAGTACGCAGGGGCTACACTGAGTTTTGTCATCTAGCAAGAGATGTCACATTGATTGAAATCACATTCAAGGGCAGTGGGCACAGATCCATACTCTCAATGGCAAACGTCAAAAAAATCGGGGGGTGCATTTTAAAAGCAACACCAGGAGTTCCCACTGTGGTGCAACAGGATTTGTGGTGTCTCTGTATGCCAGTATGCAAGTTCAATCCAGGCCTGGCACAGTGGGTTAAAGGATCTGGTGTTGCCACAGCTGCTGCGTAGTCTGCGACCATGGCTTGGATCTGATCCCTGGCCTGGAAACTTCATATGCCATGGGGCGGCCAAAAAAACTTTTTAAAATAAACGATAAATAAAATAAAATCAAAAACTAAAACTATGAGGAAACAATCAAATCACTATCCACAATGCAGGACATCCTGTAATAAAAGTGACCTAGATTCTTCAATCAGTGAATGCCCTGGGGGAAAAAGAGCAGATGGACAATTCTTTAATAAAAAATACCAAAGTGATGTTAAAAAAACGAGACAACAGGAGTTCTCATTGTGGCTCAGCAGTGATGAACCCGGCTAGCATCCATGAGAATGTGAGTTCGACCCCTGGCCTTGCTCAGAGGGTTAAGGATCTGGCAGTTGCCGTGAGCTGTGGTGTAGGTCAAAGACATGGCATGGATCTGACGTTGCTGTGGCTGTAATAGGCTGGGAACTTCCTTAGTATGGGAACTTCCATATGCCGTGGGTATATCCCTAAAAAGAAAAAAATTAAATAAAATAAATGACAGGCTCAAAATGGATTCACTTGTGCTAAGCCCTATGTCATCGAGCCAAGACTTAATGATGGTTTTGGCTCTCCCCAAACTGGAATCTTACTTGAGTCAATTAGGAATTGTCTGATCAGCACTAGAGAGGCTATCTGCTTGACAGATTCCGGCCACACCTTAGAGGAAAGTCACCTTGCAATAACCAGGCTGCTTTTTTGCCAAGTATGCTCCCTTTCGCCTAAAAAAGCTTTTTATTTTGTAAAGCTTTGTGGAGCTCCTTTCTATCTGCTAGATTGGATGCTGCCTGATTTGAATCAATTTTTCCTGAAACTCAGAAAATTTTAATTTTGCTCAGTTTATCTTTAAACCTGACAATAACCAAATGCAAAGTGTAAACTTTGATTAGATTCTGTATTGAGGAGGGAGGGCTTCTAAAAGACATTTGGGGGAAAATCTGGATGTAAAATATATCTTAGAATATATATTAACATTATTTTCAATTTTCTGATATTTGTTTGTATATGCAACTTACTTTTAATGCTCTCAGAAAATAAGGTAATAGAAAGCAAGAGAGAGAGTAACAATATGTGGGAAAATTGTAATGTGTTGGATCTAGGTAAGGAAAAAAGTGATGTTGAATGAGCTATTCTTGAACTGTTTTGTAAATGTGCAACTTTCCCCACGAAACTGCACTTTTACAGTTGCAGCTGTACATTATGGTCACAAGGTGGCGATAAACTCACTTTTTGAACGTCCATGCCATCACTCCTTCTGTGATAGGAGGGTCCAGCAAAAAACATTTCTTAGCCTACCATCCTCAAATGCTGGCTCTAGGAGAAGAAATGTGTAAAAACCCCAGAAGGAAAAAAGTCATTGAGACAATTTACGTCACAGTTAAGTAGTTAATATTGAAATAGACACTCTGGAAAGTGGAAGAAGCATTCAAGTAGGAAGAAGCTAGGACAGATCCTTGCTTCAGGGGGAATCCTAGTTTCTACTCCTGGCTTTATCAATGTCCAGCTTTGTGACCTTACTCAAGTTGGCTATGAGTAGCTCTCACACATCAAATGAGGGAAACAACAAATACTTGGAGACCGATTTCAGTCAGAATTAGAATTACACTTAGGGATTTTACCTGTTAGTGTTCTTCCTGGTAAGTTTGTAGCCAGGTAGCAGTTACTTAGTTCCTGAAATAGAATATTGAAAATTTCCCATGAAGCACAAAGGGCAAATCCAAGCACACTCTGATTTTGCAAGGTTTTGAAGTTTATCTCGAAAGGGCCCTTGTGGAGAGGCAATTGGAGAGGGTGCAGTTTGCTTGGTATAGTTGGGTGTTCATACTTGGGTTCTAGCCCTATTAGTGGGTCATCTCATAGATATTGACAAGTATTTCTCTGCTGCTTGTATTATTATTTGAAAAACTGGCCCTTTCAGAAACACTGATCTTATATTTCAGCCTTCCCCCTGGGTTTCCAAGCAATTAACAGCCACATATATATTTGAGAAAGGTTTGAGCAAACTCCAGCCCCAGTCACACTCTCACTACAACTGCATTAGAGATGCCAAGCAAGAACCACCTAGGTAGGCTCATTCAATAAACACATTTGATTTTATAATTATTTACTTTTCAGGGAATATTTATTGAGCATCTATTATGTGCCTGAACCAGGCATCGGTTAACAATACCATGAAAGCTCTTGATCTTAGGGAGCTAGAGCTTGAATTCCCATGGAAAGTGCCTAATAGTAATAGCAGTAGTGGTAGTGAAAATAGCAATGATAATAAAATAATAAGCATATAATGTAATTATCCAATTTCATATACTATGAAAGAAATAAGCAAGGTGTCACAAAGGGATAAAGTGGATGAACCTCTTCTGATTGATCTACAATTTATTTTTCCTTTGTTCTGTTTCACTTGATTGGAAGGGAGCAAGTGTATCCACAAACACAACAGCAAAAACAAGTCAGTCCACAAGGGGGAAGAATGGAGTTCATGGCAAACAATTGCAGATAAGAACCTTAATTGCTGCCAAGGGGAAAACTGAAGGCTACCACCACCAAACTAGGTCACATTAGTTGCTTCATGACTTCATAGATGTTTAGAACTTAAAATTATTTTTTATGATTATCTTTTTACTTGCACTGAGATTTTCCTTTCCCAAGCTGTTTAATATAAAAGTTAAAAGATATTCCTATTTATCCATACCTGCTTTCTAAAGGAAAAGAACCTGGAATTCCTGTTGTGGCTCAGCAGAAATGAACCTGATTAATATCCATGAGGATCTGGGTTTGATCCCTGCCCTGGCTCAGTGGGTTAAGGATCTGGAGTTGCCTTGAGCTGTGGTGTAGGTCACAGACAGACGTAGATTGAGCATTGCTATGGCTAAGGTGTAGGCTGGCAGGTGCAGCTCGGATTTCCACCCCTAGCCTGGGAACCTCCATATGCCACAGGTGCACCCCTAAGACGATAGATAGATAGATAGACAGATAATTAAGTAAAGGAAAAGAACCTGATTGCTGGCTGCCTACACAACTGTGGATAGGAAACAATGGTTAAAAAAAAAAAAGCTATGCTAATGCATCAAGAAATTTAATTAATTGATTTAATTTTAATTTTTTTATGTTTTTTGCTTTTTAGGGCTGCATCCTCAGCATATGGAAGTTCCCAGGCTAGGAGATGAATAGGAGCTATAGCCGCCAACCTACGCCACGGCCACATCAACCCCAGGTCCGAGCCGCATCTGCGACCTATACCACAGCTCACGGCAACGCCAGATCTCTACTGGCCAGGGATCCAACATGCATCCTCATGGATACTAGTAGGATTAGTTTCCACTGAGCCACTAAAGGAACTCCAAGAGGTTTTATTTAAAAAAATTTTCCCACCATCAGTGTTTTTCTGTACTATTTAACCCACATTGTGCATATTGAAGAGCTCTGTGGAATGGATGATGCAGGAAGGTAAAACAGAAGGAAATAAACTTCAAATTCAGGCATATAGCATAGAAAATAAGACTGGTCCAGTCTTATGTCCATTTAACACAACATAAAGAGACTGTTATTATACCTTTACTCTTCTTAGCTCTTTATATTAAATTGAGTCAGAGACTTTTCTTTCTTTTATTGTTCTGTCTTAGTACTTGTCCAACCTCAGCCAGGAGAGAAGTAGAGCCAGCTTTACAATGACGAAATCCAGTTTTAGAAAAGTGGGAATAAATAGACAAAATATTGTGAAAGCCAGAGAGATTTGAAGAAAGTTTCAGTAAGAAATTAACATTTGATTCAAGCCTTTCACAATTACTGGTCTTTTTTCTAGGCAAAGAATAAGAGGGTTGTGTGATAAGAGCATCTCACACTTAGGGTACAACCATGAAATCGGAAACATCAGGATGTGTTTGGAGACTGGTCAAGAGTCTGCATCTCGAGCATGGGCTGTGGAGAGGAAATGCAGATGTCAGATCATGAAGAATGTAAGTTGACGTGGCATGGTGTTGCAGTTCGTTTATTGTCAATAAACCCTAACTAGATACTGCAGCCAAAAAGCCTCTCGTTTGAGCTAATATTTTGAAATCTTCCTAGAATTTGCTTAGACTTGACTTCCTCATGGAATTTCATCTTTGTAGTTTGAGTTTCAAAGATGGTCTCAGCAGTATCATATCCAAGAGTAAGTTTACCTGATTACCTAATACTTCAATAGCAACACTGTGAAAGAACCTAATTCCTGAGCTGAGTTTCACTGTAAAATTTTCTTATCGATGTGTATTTTAGAGGTGCTTGATTTCAGAATCTAACAAGTATAGGAGAATGAATGTGCCATATTTGGAATGAATTCTGGACGGACTGGGTGGACTTAGCTTTACCTGATCTGCTTTAGAGGGTTGCTTTGAACATTATTCCAAAAAGCTAGGAATATACACGGTCAATTGTTGCAATATTTTTTCTAAGATTTCTGTTCTGTATAGATCTTTTCCCCAAAAGTATCAAACACTTCAATCCCCAAAAGTATCAAACACTTCAAAGTCTCACTTTTGTCATATATTATTTTCTATTGGTACTCTTGTCCAAAATATTTTTCTGAATAATTTATTTCCTAAGTAATTGGCACGAGATGAATTATACTATGAATTTTTTATGTGTTCAAAATTTTATATTAACAAGTGATATATATCAACATGCCCGGAAAAAAGGAATTAAATTTTTATTTTGATCACCATAGTATCACTTGAATTTATATAATTCAACTTGGCACTGACTTACGAGAGTAAGTCGATATCTACTTTTCAGAAATTTTATTATGCATCTCCTTAGAGGGTAAATTCAATGTTGGCCTTTATTTGTTTTCCACAGAAAACTTGGCTTTTTTTTTTTTTTTTTTTTTTTTTTGTCTTTATGTAGAGCCGCACCCGCGGCCTATGGAGGTTCCCAGGCTAGGGGTCTAACAGGAGCTGTAGCCTCCGGTCTACGCCACAGCCACAGCAACGCGGGATCCGAGCCGTGTCTGCAACCTTCACCACAGCTCACGGCAACGCCGGATCCTTAACCCACTGAGCAAGGCCAGGGATCAAACCCGCAACCTCATGGTTCTTAGTCAGATTCGTTAACCACTGAGCCATGAAGGGAACTCCATTGCATTTGTTTTTAAAAAGTGAACACTCAAGAGATCTATCAGAATAAACATATCTCTTCTTAACTTCAATTTCCCGACTTCAGGGTTGAAAAAAAAAAAGCCACATTTTCATCAGAGTAATGAAAAAGTTGATGATACATTTCCTACAGCTTATGTGTGAGCCATAGAAAGGACACCAAAGGAAAATCAAAAAGCAATGAGAAAATTAAAATGGGAAGAACTCTGAAATGATGGGACTGGGACCTTAAGTAATGGGTCCCTTTAGTAATGGGTCTCTGATATGAGTCACAGCAATGGGCTTTAATCCAGTTTCTTCTACAACCCACAGGTGTGTGATAGTATGAAAAAAATCATAGGCTATGAGAGAAGCAGAGTTTTACAAATCACTTACTAAAACTTTTCTGGACATGAACTAAGCTGTAGAGAGAATGAGTGAAGGCCACACCTGTATGTCAGGATTAGACATCATTCCCCTTAGCTGGTCTGGGCTTTTTTTCCGTGGATCATCACTTCAAATGATGCATGTTTTCTTTATGCATCTGTCTTCTCATTTATTGGATGAAGAGGTTAAACATGAACTTCTGTAAGATTCATAAGAGTCATAACTCTCAGCATCTGTTCACTTTGTACCACGAAATGCACATTCGGCTATTGTTAACAGAACATGGAGTTAAAAATAACAGAGACCTGAAATGGGAAATTAAAGAAATGGAGTGGAAATGTATAGTCAAGAGACAGAACACACTTTATGTCTTTATTTTATTTCTGACAGGTTTTAGTTCCTTTTGGCAGATCCATTTATTATCTGAATCACAGGATTCAGAAAGCATTTGTGTCTTTGAGACGGAAACACAGTTGTTTTCTCCAGCAAAACCAGTAACCTGTAATCTGTGGAGCAGAAGAAAAGCCTCTCCTTAGAGTCTGCAATTTTTCTGACATAATTCTCCTTACCCAGCCGGTATTTTCTATAACTTTCAGGAAACAACGGGATGCTCAATTATTAGGCATAGCGGGAGTACACAGTCACAAGTAAATATTGATATAAACTTTGAATGCAAAGCTAATATAAACCTCTGGAAATTGCAAGCCCATCCTCAATGGAAAAGAATGGTTTTAACCAGAAATGACATAACAATATATACAAAAGAGATGCTTTGGAAACTGGAAATGGAATCTCTTTTTTCCTACTATTGAAGTGTCATGTGAAAGTTTTTTAACTTTGCCAAGCCTCAATTTTCTTAAATGTTATAGGATATAACCCCTTAGTATTGGGCGAGCCATGTGAAGGTGTGATCCCACTTAAACAAAGTACGTGCTCAGTAAATGTAATACATACTTCTAGGGTGGTGGATACGCGGGGTCTACGGAATTTGAAGGTGGGGAAAGGAGACTCAGCTCATGTTGTATGCACTTGGAGATTCCTTTTATTCCCATTTTAAATGGGTTGATGGGTGTCTGCTACGATGATATGCAGTACTGTTAGTTCTGAAGAAGCACGGGTCATATGGCTCCTTGCAGGTGCGAGGTGAGATGCAAGCTGGGCTTGGGGTGCCAGGATGGGGTGAGTGACACTTTCCTCAAATGAGGAACCTCTCTCAAACAAGCTACTGTGCAAGTACCCTATATTTTGCTTCTCCCACTCTTCGGATCTTTGCTTCAGTTTTCAAGAGAACTTTTTTAATCTGGCCAAGTCGATGACTCCCTTTCCCAAAAGGCCTTTGGTGTTGTCCCAGGCCTTCCTTGACCATTCTCTACCGTTATCTCATTAAACCCCCAAGACAGTCCTATGAAAAAAATTTTCAGCACTCTCTATGTTTTTCCTCACCTGAAAACCAGGGCTGATAACTAAAACAAAAGCAGAGTCTAGCTACTGCTCTTTCTACTGTAAAATGATAGCTTTCAGGTTTACCTGATCACTGTTTCGACCAAACCATCACTTTTTATTCTCAATATAAAATAGAATGTTCAATTGAATTTAATCCATCAACCTTGCCTATATTTCTGCTCCTGGGGACACTTTACTGTTTTCCAACTTTATTATAAACCTTAATAAAATAAACATGATGGCCCAATAAGAAACACACATATAAACCAAAATTAACCTTTACTATGTACAAAAAATAAAAATAAGTTGATATCAGTTGCATTTATATGTAATAAAGTATAGAAAATAATCTGCAGAAAACATAAAAAATCAAAGTAGATTTTATTTAACAAAATATATTTTTTGCCTTTTCATACATTTATTTCTAGTCCAGAACACTTTATTTCAAAATAATTTTCATTTTAGAGTGCTGCATTTTAAAAAAACATTTTAGAACATGGGTCAACGTCAAAATTTGCTAATTAAACAAATATTTCTTTCAGTGTTTAATAATTTTCCACTCAAATGATGACTATATTTTAGATAAATCTAAACACGCTCCTATGATTTTGTTGTTGTTGTTTCGGCCAAGCCCATGGCATGTGGAATTTTCTGGGCCAGGGATCAAACCCTCACCACAGCAAGTGACTTGAGCTGCTGCAGTGACAATGCTGGATCCTTAACCCGCTGCACCACAAGGGAAATCCTTTGCTCCTATGTTTTAAATTTTAAGCTCTTGTTTTTTGAATGATAAAAAAATCCATTTTAACTGCAATTTTTACAAATGTGACTAACTCATTCAGACTCTAACAACGTAACACTGGCATCTGTTCTCAAAAACTCATCCAAAGTTCTTTTCAGAAACTTGGATGCCTGCACTTTTTTGCTTTCGAGGGAAAAAAAAGATGTCGTGACCTTTTTTGTGCAAGTAACCGTGAAGTCTGTTAAAATGTGTAACTTAACTGTGTAACGTGAATCCTCCTATAACACCTATGGTTATCTTGACCATCTGACACAAAAAACTATGAGACAACCAAGAGAAAACAGTGAATAGCTTTTCTGTGGCTTGTGCTTCCCCTGAAACAACTCTCTCTCTTACACCACTGGTTAAAATAGGCTACAATAGTTGTCATAATGTCGATAATTTCTCTCAGATGCCTGGGTTCCACGCTCTGCTATTTACTCTATTTTTTTTTCCCTTTCCTATTCATTGTTCCAATGCTGGTTGTAATCCACTAAGATATATGGCCCCACAGTTTGAAAAACACTGTTTAAACCATTCCTTGTGCCAGGAAATTCCAGCTAGAAATGTCTTAATTTCTTTCTTTTTTTTTTTTTTTTTTGTCTTTTTAGGGCTGCACCCACAGCATAAGGAGGTTCCCAAGCTAGGAGCTGAATTGGAGCTGTAGCCGCTGGCCTACACCACAGGCACAGCAGTGCCAGATCCAAGACACATCTGTGACCTACACCACAGCTCACGGCAACACGGGATCCTTAATCCACCGAGTGAAGCCAGGGATCAAACCTGAGTCCTCATGGACGCTGGTCAGATTTGTTTCCTTGGAGTCACTCCGGGAACTCCTCGAAATTTCTTAATTTTTAAATGTTGTTATTTTAAAACATATTTATGTGCCCCTTCTAAAGGAGTTAATCTCTTCCTTGTTTCCTAAAACTCCACTGCAGATAAAAATATATATTGTTATGAAGGGCTGATTGATGCCTTCTCATATATGGAACTTTTAAACCAACTTCAGAGTCATTGGAAACTGAATATTCAAATTAGCTTATCTAATACTCACATCTTAGAACTTAAAAAGGAGCCATTTATCCACTTCCAGTTCTTCTCTGGTAACGTAAAATTTAATCCAATCCAAAATATAATTCCTCCACTGTCTATCAGGTTTTGTATGAGTCTCTATAAATGAAACAGAAGAAATGATTGGATATGGAATCTGTTTCTCTATTTGTGGTTTACATTTTCTACTCAGCTTCTAAAACCCAGTTCAAGTATCACCTCCTCTATAAAGCCTGTTCTAATCTCCCACCAGAGTTAATTATTCATTCTTTGTGGTATAACTATCTATATGCTTATATTGTTGAATTCATTAAGTTGTATCTAACCATTTGCTTACATATCTGTTTAGCACTTTGGACTGTGAGCTTCTTGAAGTCAAAGTTACCACTTCTACCTGCATAGAACCCACAGGCTAAAGCATGAAGATCTTGGTATGGCTGCAAGAAAGTGCTAAGTCAAATTAAAGTATTTTACTAAATTATTTACCAATTCTTCCTTATCTTGAATAAGCAGCAGACTGGTTTCTTTTGCGGAACAGTCAGCTAGACTGTCATTCCAATGTTTATAAGCGTTATTAAAGAACAAGCATTTATCCCGGATTGGGTGCCAGTTTGTTGGGCATGTTAGCAGAGCTGGTCTTTCTAAAGTAAGAAAGGGGAAGAGGAAATAAATATTATATTTCTAACCCATCCCCACCCCACTGTGACTAAGTACCCACGCACAGGTCACTATAAATAAAAAAGGGAGGTCTTTGATCATCACTGTTACAACAATTGGTATTAGAATTTCGAGGGTTTTGAGACTTACTGTTAGTTTTGGTACTGAGATTTAGAAAGGAGTGACCAGTTGAATCACTGACAGAATAACTTGTACAAGTCAACACAATCAGATGCTGATAGAGTCAAAACTACTTCTGAGTTTCCTTATATTCCTCACTGGTGCTTATCCTGCTACATGGACAACAATCTCAAGCTTGTATTTGAAATGTCTACTTTAAACAAAGTGTAAAATGAAAAACAACTAATACTTCATTTCATTAAATTAATGGCAAATACTATGGAGAAAATATTATAGGAAAAAAATTTTTTTTCTTTTTACGGTCACAGCCGCAGCATAGAGAAATTCCCGGGCTAGGGGTCAAATTGGAGCTGCAGCTGCAGGCCTGTGCCACGGCCACAGCAATTTCAGATCCGAGCCGCATTTGTGACCTGCACCACAGCTTGCGGCAACGCCAGATCCTTAACCTGCTGAGCGAGGCCAGTGATTGAACTTGCATCCTCATGGAGACTATGTCAGGTTCTTAACCTTCTGAGCTACAACGGGAAGTCCCTACAAGAAAATTTCTAAATTATATATTTGCCTGTCAATGTGATCTATTAAATAGCCATTTCCCAGAAGGATTTTCTAGGTTTCTTAACATTTCTGTTCCATACCAATGTGCAGAATAAATGATCACATGCTGCTGGTGACTTTAATACATACTGCTTAATAAGTGTAAGAACAAGATCACCATCTTAATGATTAATACAATAAATATTAAAGAATTCATTTTATGTTTGTGTTTCATTAATCAATTTCAAACTAAAGTTAGCTGTCTGGTACATTCATTAAAATCATCAAATATTCCATTTAAATATATATTTGTTTTTTTAGCTTGTTTTTTGGCTATTATTATTGACTATGCTAGCAGCAGCCTCTCATATGGCAGTGTGCCCTTGTGGTTAGGATCATAAGCTCTGGTTAGATCAGCAAAGTACAGTTCTCAGTGTCACCATTTAGTACTTGTAGGACCCTGAGTGAGTTGCTTAATCTTTCCATGCCTGGGTTTTATCAACCGTAAAATCAGAGTGATAATTCTATTTGAACATAGGGGTGTTATGAGCCTTAACTAAGGTAACACATGAGACCTATGGAGTGTTAGCTGCTTTTCTTGGGAAATTCAAGCCACAAAATATACCTGTGGTTTCGTTCCTGCTCTCTTGGACATCCAAGCTGGTTTTTTCTATTGACAATTTTTGTCTTAAGAATATCACTAGTAAAGAAGGAGAAACCGTTAAAGAAAGATTAATGCCGCATTATGCACTGAAATGGATATGTTATATTTATCACTTCAGGAAATTGTTTTCTCAGCAAGTTTGAGTATGGATGGACGAGAAAGGCGACAGCAGTAGTAACAAAGGGTCTACTTAGAAGATGGCACACATCACCAAACATATAACCACTGAACACACACAGACGTGGGGTTACCTGTTATCTGCCAGATAAGTAATCTCAAAGGTGTTACTTAAATTTCTTACACTCCTCCTTGCATGTTCCAACCTCATCATGAGTATAATTTATGGGAGAGATTGCCTAGGACAATCTGGAATTGAGTAGGTGCTTAAGAAACTAAATAATTGGAAACTTTTCTTTGTTATCATGCCCTTTTTATCATAACTGTGATTTTTTTTAAAGTTCTTAGAACACATGTAAAATCCCCTGTGAAGACTATCAGAACAATTTGGAAGAGAAATAAGAGAGGACTGATTTGGCAAAGCACCTATGGGCTGAGCACTTTAAGAAGCACTGTTTCGTAACTGTCTATTACTTCACTGGTCTGTCACTAAGGTTGGGGTGGCCAAATGATGCTAACGTATTTGAATATTTATGGTAGAGGTTGAATAAGTAGAACAAGCTATAAATGATATTGCATCACTTACCTGAAACACTCAACCAAACCACAGCCAAGGCAAGAAGGGTAATCCCAGCACAACCAAGTTTCAGAGCAAATCTATGCCAAGATGGACCCTGACAAACATCTGAGACATTAAGAAAATATATTTGGTTAACTCAGCTGAATCCATCTGGTACAAAAAGCAAAGGTTGTTTGGATCACACAAAAACAATTAGATTCAGGTTGTGGGGGTAGGAGAGAATATTTATCTGTCATTTTAAAGTAGGGTCCCACAAAGAGGAACCCAGATCTAACTGAGAATTTGATCATTGATAAAACAGAAAAAATTTTGCCTGTCTTGTATATGAAGGATTGGTATAAGAAATAAATGAAATAGATGTGAAGATGTTTTGAAAAGTGCCAAGTGCTATACTAAAATGAAGTATGTGTCCTATTGTAGGAAGCCCAAGAATTTTGGCTAAAAAAGATGGTCTTTATTCATTCAAGACACTTTTTTTAAGGCTCTATTTTGTGCCAAACAGCTTTTTTCGTGCTGGTGATATAAGACAATTCTATTCTTAGACATGAATCCCTTTGCTTCACTGTTGTCTGAAACAGTCATCTCCAACTTGGACAAAATGTATGGAAATCAAGGAATTTTGTGAGTTTGCATATTGTTTTCAGTATTTCAATGAGTATACCCTAATGTGAACCTATATCTACAATACTGCGTGTTCTGAAAAACCTCAAATCTCTGCTGAAATCATTTCAATAGCAGTGTACTGTGTATCTCATGTTCATCAAAAGTTGAGATCATAGGAGTTCCCATTGTGGCTCAGTGGGTTAAGAATCCAATGGAGTCTCCATAAGGATGCAGGTTCGATCCCTGGCCCTGCTCTGTGGGTTAAGGATCTGGTATTGTCACAAGATGTGGCATAAATTGCAGTTGTGGCTCAGATCCTGTGTTGTTGTGACTGCAGTGTAGACCAGCAACTGCAGCTCTGAGTTGACCCCTAGGCCAGGAACTTCCATACACTGCAGGTGTGGTCATAAACAGAAAAAGAAAAAGTTGAGATTATATTAATTAGTAAAATGGGATGGTAAATTAATGATAATGTTATTGATGTATTTTGCTTCCAGACATCTTTAAAAACATGGATTTCATAGAGAAAAATAAGAAAAGAGGAACTTAATAATACCAAAAAATTCTTGAGAAACACTGAGTTACAACTTCCAAAATTAAGTCAGCTCTAAGATGAATTATTCTAATTTATACTTCAGTTATTCTACTTCAAATTGTGCTTAGACAACTTCTGTACCTGACTTAATTATAAACCCTTTTTATTACCATTTGGCTTGTAACATGTTAGATATATTACAAGTATAATTGTTTTCTAAAATGTATTATCAGAGCCCAGGTCTTAACAAGCAAAGGTTTTCTTATTTATCTATAGTTCTATATTTATAGTGTTTACTCCTTTTATATATTTTCTATTATTTCTCAATATAAATGAATACTTTCTTTAAGTCACTTGTGAAAAATTCTAGTATCAGATATGTCTGTAATAAAATATTGTTCTTATTCTCATTAAATGCTCCACAGTGACCTATAAGTCCATTTCTATTTTATTTTTATACACTCTCCCTGGAGCTTAAGTTGTGTGACCCCAGTTTTCAGAGAGCTACTAATGGTTTCTTCTGCTAGGATGCTGACCTTTAGCTCTTTCTAAAATGTCCTTGGGGGTGGTCCCTGGTGGCCTGATTGTTAAGGATCTGGCTTTGTCACTGCTGTGGCGCAGGTTCCATCCCTGGCTTAGGAACTTCCACATGTCTTGGGCGAGGCCAAAAAAAAAAAAAAAAGTTAGAGTGTGCTTGGGGAGATGAAATTTAGGTTAGCTAAATGTGATGAGAGATTGTGGGAGGAAACAGAAAATAGAGTAGATTCAAGGTGTTGGCAGATGGATTATCATCTGGAGGGAAGGGATAGCAGTAGACACTTAGAGGAGACTCAAGGTCATACTTCCAAAAGTGGCAGAACCAGATGGGAAGATAATGACTTGGAACTTTTAACTCAAATCAGTGGGACACAGAGGGGCCAAACTCGTTGAGCCTAAGCCTAGTCCTAGGTGACCTTTCTTTATATGCTATTTTACTTTTTTTTCTCTTTTCTTATATTTCCTTCCCTCCTTTGGAACTTTGAGAAATGGGGAAAGCTGCATAGAGTCACTATGCTAGTTTTTTTTTTTTTTTTTTTTTTCCTGTAGTATCATGGTGAAGAGAAGAGCCTCTCAGATCTAATAGATTTGTATTTGAGCATGGTACTTTGGGCATGCAGCCTTCATAACCTACAGATTTCCTCAGCTATGAAATGTGGAATAATATGTACTTCATGAAAGGGTGATATGAAATCATCCTCCTAGACATACTGCCTGGCACACAGCAACTGTTCATCTAAAATGTAAAGAACTGAACGGAGGGGCCTGTGCCTATCCTGGGTTACATTCTTCCTCCATGTGGCATGGGATTAGAGTTACTACAATAAATTGAAGAGGCCACGGAATCTTTAGTTATCTGAAAATGCCCACTTAGGGCTATTTTTTGTTTGGATATACACAGTATGTTACATCATCTCACTTCATCGCTCTGAATTTTCCCATGGCTTTCTATCAAGTTGAGCTGAGTCTATGAGTCTATAAAAATGTCTACGAATCCCTGTTCAATCCAGCTTCCCATTATTTCTCTAACTCCATCTCCTGCTGTTTTCCAAACAGACATGCTGCCGTTTCCCACAAAGCCAGGTGCTCCTCCTACAGTACGACAGGCACGTTCACATCCCAGGGATATTTCCTCTGCTGCTACAACTTCTAGAATGCTCTTCCCCCAGAAAGCATGCCTTTATCCCCCAGTCCTTCCAGGTCTTGATTCACACATCATCTTGTCAGGTAGCCCTTCTATGACAATTCTATTTGACATGGTACCCTCTCCCAAAACGAATTCTCAATTCCATTTAAAAAAAAAATGTTTTCCTCCATTGCACTTAATGGCATCTAATCTTTTTATATATAATACTTAGTTATTGGTTTATTTGTATGCCTTCATAGTAGTACAATATAAA
Source organism: Catagonus wagneri (assembly GCA_004024745.2). NCBI lineage: Eukaryota > Metazoa > Chordata > Mammalia > Artiodactyla > Tayassuidae > Catagonus > Catagonus wagneri. The sequence goes on from PVHT021183648.1 coordinate 4,748,004, forward strand.
TGTAATGAAGGAAAACAGGTTTTGTTTTGTTCACTGCTCTGTCCTCCACCTAGAACATGCCTGGCACAGAGCAAGTGTTTGTTTTGGGGCGAACAAGTAAACTCTAGAGGCATTTTGCAACACCTATCTACCTTTCTACGAGATCAGTTCCTGGGCCATAAACAAAAGAGTTCACAACTCATATCTTTCTCTCTGGCTTTCCTGACTCTCTTTGCTACAAGCACCGTTCTGCACAGTTACCGCATCCTGAACAGTTTAGCCCAAGAGCTCAATAGTACTTTCCCAGCAACTGTAATACCAGATCGGTGTGAGGGGAAAGAAAGTTGCCTGCTATTTCATTAAACAAAGGATGGTGTGGCCTTAAAGCCGTCAGACACTGCAGCCGTCCCTCCAACTGTGCACCCTGAGGGGATTCAAGATGGAGAAAAACAGGACACAAGCCCTAGGTAGTTAAGATGTATAACAAAGGAATGATTTCAGTAAGTCCAGATTCTTGCATCTTTCCACAAATAGGAAAACAGTAAAATCATTAACTCGAGATGTCTATTTTCGTGATTAGCAGTAATTTTTGATGTTCGACTGCATTTTTGTCTTCCAGCAAAATCTTCCATATAGCCAGGCTCTTCCGTTACCTCTTGGGAATAGTTCCTTAGAGCTATCTGAGAGTCTATCTTCTTGGCTATAATCCTAGGTGAAGCCACAGAATTCTTTTAGGTTATATATATTTTTTCAGTTGACCAGTGTTTTTTTTTAGAGTCACCTATTTTATTCTACTAGCTTTCAGGTTTACTTTTTTAAAATTAAAAAATTTTTTTAATAAAAAAATTTAGGGAGTTCTCTGATGGCCTAGCAGGTTGAGGCTCCTGCATTTTCACCGCTCTGACTCTGGTTGCTGCTGCATGGTGTAGGTTCAGTCCCTAGCCTAGGGATTCCTGTATACTGCCTGTGTGGCAAAAAAGAAAAAAAAATACAAAAAAAAGAGAGAGAAACCTGGAATAAATGTTGCAACACTTTTTAAAAAAATTAAAAAAAAATTTTTTTAAAGGCACTCAAGGCATACGGAGGTTCCAGGCTGGGGTCAGATCAGAGCTACAGCTGCCGACCTATGCCACAGCCACATCAGTGTGGGATCTGAGCCATGTCTGTGACCTACACCGCAGCTCACACAATACCAGATCCTTAACCCACTGAGCAGGGCCAAGGATAGAGCTCGCAACCTCATGCATACTAGTCAGATTCATTACTACTCAGCCACGATGGGAACTCTGTTCTTTTTTCAGATTTGCTTAGAGAATCATATTTTGTGGAATAATGATTCCAATCAGGATAGAGACATTTTCTGGCCCCACTGGTTGGGGATCATAGAGAGTAGCTTCTGAGGAAAATCTAGCTGTCATTCTCTATATTCTTTCTCCAGCATCTCCTTTCAACACCATCCTGCCTTCTCCTCACTTTCGCTAGGTCTGAGTAGAGAATAGAAAATCTTGCTCTTTTCAATCAAAAAATAACTTACGTTGACTGTAATCTCACTGTAGTTATCAAAGCTCCCAATTTCCTTTCACCCCCATATGGAGGGGATCATAAAACTATTTGATAACTCCAAGACTTTTCAATCCCCAATTTAGAATGTTGATAATTTAATAGTTTCAAATTATACCAAACCATCTTAAAAAGATACAACCCACTTGCTAAGCACCATATGGAACGAATATCAGATTGGATACAAATTGCAATATTATAGATGTTAGGAAATTTGGTTAGACTTCAGAAGATAGTATTATGTCATGATAACTTTATGCTTTCTTTTTCTGCCTAGGTTTTGATTTCTTTTCATCAAGCCCAGGCCATGGAATCCATCACCTTAGAATTCCTTGTTTCTTGCACTCAGAGTACTAACTCTTCTGACAAACAGAAAAGTGTCAACTTCAGCAAATATCGAATAGGTTCATCAGTGATATTCTCCCATGTCTTGTGGCTTATCCCTAAACGGTTATACTTTTTAATTTAAAAATTACCAGATTGTGATTATATTCAGGTCTTTGATCTTGAATATAATTTTCTTCAAGAACATTTTTTTTCCTTCCCTGTGGAGAGTGAAGGATGTTAATCATTAAACGTATACTGCATATTCTGAAAGGAATGCCGTGGATGCAAATGCACTGGAACTTAATCACAGTATTTTGTAGAGGGATTTGCAATAAGATAGCTTACTATTACAGCAGCGTAGTTATGTATCTCTAAAAATATTCCTTTGTTCAAACATGAAAGATATTCCTTCAGGATCTTTTAGCCAAGCCTCAATAACAGGAGCAATGTTTACTTCTCACGCTGGTATCTTTATAAAAAATAAATTTATGAGGTATGTGTTTTTTTTTTCCCCACAGTTGTGATTACCTACAGACAAGCCATGATAAACCTATTTAACATTAACATACACTGCTGTTCATTTTCAAAACCATGATTTAAAGCCATAAATTTAAGAGAAAAAAAAATCTAACTCTGGAAAATACACAACTGCCCAAAGGAAAAGTAGAGCCACTTACTCTGAGGAAGAGACGGAGATGTTGAGCTTTCAAGGCCAGAATCCCTGGATAAGTTTAAATCCGCATATATCACCTGTCTTTCCATTGCAGAGAGAAGAATATAGCACTAAACTTGAGTAAAAGGAAAAACTCCAAGTTCTATGAGGCAAGATCAGTAAAAGGAAGTGCCCAGTCTTGAAGAGTCTTGTTGTCTCTTTTATGTCACCACACTTTTACCTGTGGGTTTTCTTTATAAATTAGTGAGAAAATCCACTTACTGGGTGTCCATAATACTTAACATGTAATTAATTGGTCTGTTGTTTGACAAAATTCTGCGGAAGTTTTGTTTGTGGTCTTTGTAGTCATTATTTTTGAGTATGTTTCTCCATGCTAGGACTAGCATGAGGTAAGTGAGGCAGTATTCTCAGGTGCAAATTTAAGAAACTTCTAAAAAACTTAGGAATCGAGATAAATAATATTTACTGCAATGTTGTAAAAAGAACACTAATGCAAAAAACTACAGGGTGCCTTTCAAAAGCTCTAAAATGTCCTGAAATATTTGTGCTAAAAAAAAAGATGCAAAATGTGGAAAATGGAACTGTAAGTGTGGACAAGGCTGCTGAGTAAAACCACAGAGACAGCAAAGAGTTAAAGATCGATAGACTACTCTTAGCTTAAAACAGTGCTTTTAGTGCACTTAAGTTTAATTTCAAGTTATGAAGCATGTTGTGACTATTAGGAATTTGTTAATAAAAATTAACACCAATTCTCCTGAAAATCTTCCAAAAATCTGTAGAGGATGGAACATTTTCAGGCTCTGTGAGACTAAAATTACCCTGATACCAAAGTTGGACAAAACACTACCAACCCCCCCCAAAACAACAAACAAACAAACAAAAACTATAGACAAATATTCCTGAGGAATATTCATATAAAACTTTTCAAGAAAATACTAAGAAACTGAATTAAACTTCACATTAAAATGATTATACATCATGACCAAATGGATTTATTCTTGGAATTGATGGATGGTTTAATATAGGAAAACTGAGAAATGTAATACACTGCATTAATAGAATGAAGGGGAAAAAACATGATTACCTCAACTGATGGAGAAAAAAATGTTGACAAAATTCAGCATTCTTTCATGTTAAAAACACTCAACAAACCAGGAATGACTAGAAGGAAACTATCTCAACATCATAAAGGCTTTTTTTTTTAAAAAGCCCATAGCCAACAGCATAATCAATAGTGAAAGACTGAACGCTTTTCTTCTAAGAACAAAACAGGCATGCCTGCTTTCACCACTTCTATTCAACATAGTATTGGAAGTCCTAACCAAGCCAATGAGACAATAAAAATAAATAAAGCCATCTAAGGTGAAAAAAAAAGGAAAATATTATTTTTGTTCAGAGATGATATAATTTTATATGCAGAAAGTACTGAAGACTTCACACACCCACACACACATACAAATAAATGGATTTGGCTAAGTTTCAAAATACAAAGTTAATACAGAGAAATCAGTTGAATTTTAATACACTAACAATGATTCGGAAAGACAATGAAGAAATAAATTCATTTGCAAAGGCATCAAAAGGAATAAAGTCCTTAGGAATAAAGCTAATTAAGGAAGTGAAAGGGTTACACACAGAATAATACGAAAATTTGCTGAAAGAAATGAAAGAAGACATAAATGAAGAAGCATCCTATGTTCATGGATTGGAAGACTTGATATTAAGATGTACATACTAGTCACTAGCATATGACCCAGCAATTCCACTCCTGGGTATATATTCAAAGAAAATGAAAACACTAATTCACAAAGATACATACAAGTTTGAATGGACAACATGAATGGACTTGGACTATATTATGTTAAGTGAAAAAGTCAGACAGAGAAAGAAAAATACTGTATGATATCAGTTATATGTGGAATTTAAAAAGTAAAACAAACTGGTGAGTATGACAAAAAAGACACAGGCTCACAGATAGAACAAACTAGTGGTTACCAGTGGGGAGAGAGAAAAGGGAGGGGAAAGATAGGGGTAGGGGATTAAAAGGTACAAACTACTATGTATAAAATAAATAATCTACAGGGATATATTATACAGTACAGGGAATATAGCAATATTTTTAGTAATTATAAATGGAGTATAACTTTAAAAAATTATGAAGCATGAAATTGCCATTGTGGCTCAGTAGTTTAAGAACCTGACTATTGACCAGGAGGATGTGGGTTGATCCTTGACCTCTCTCAGTGGGTTAAGGATCCAGTGTTGCCACAAGCTGCATCATGGTTCGCAGATATGACACAGATCTGGTGTTCCTGTGGTTGTGGTTTAGGTTAGCGGCTGTAGCTCTTATTTGACCCCCAACCCAGGGAACATGTAGGGCCCTAGAAAAGAGAAAAAAAAATTGTGAATCACTGTGTTATATGCCTGAAACATATATTTTACATCAATTATACTTCAACTAAAAATTAGCCAAAGCGATTTAATAGTTCATTGCAATTTCTATCAAAATCTCAGTGGCAATTTTTTCAGAAATAGGTAAAGATTATTCTAAAAGTCACATGGAATCTCTAGGGAACCGCAAACAGACAAAACAATTTTGAAAAAGAACAAATTTGGAGGAGTCAATTTTCTGATTTCAAAACATATTACAAAGTACAGTAACCAAGTATATGACATAAAAGCAGACACATAGACCAATGAAATAGGAGAGAGAGCCCAGAAATAAACCACCATGTTTATGGCCACATGATCTTCAACAGCAATGCTAAGACTACTCAATGGGCAAAAGACAGTCTCTTCAACAAAGGATGTTGGGAGAACTAGATATCTACTAACACAGTAATAAATTTAGACCCTTTTCTTACACTGTATACAAAGATTCAGTAAAATATACTGAAGACCTAAATGTAAGACCTATAACTATAAAAATCCTAAAAGAAAACATATAGGGAAAAGCTTCATGACATTTGACCTGGCAAGGTTTCTTTTATGTAATACCAGAAACACAGGCAACCAAAGCAAAAATAGATAAATGGGATTGCATCAAACTTTAAAACTTTTATGCATAAAAGCACACAATCAACAGAGTGAAAAGGCAATTTACAAAATGTGATAAAATATTTGGAAATCATATATATGTTAAGGAGTTAATATCCCAGCATATATAAAGAATTTCTATGACCCATCGACAAAAAAATTAAAGAGCCCGATTTAAAAATGAACAAGAACTTGAATAGATGTTTCTTAAATGATGATATCCAAGTGGCCAACAAAGCATATGGAAAGATGATCATCATCACTAATCATCTGAGAAATGCAAGTCAAAACCACAATGTGATACCACCTCACATCTGTTAGGTTGGTTAATATAAAGAAAATTACAGGAAATAATAAGTGTTGGCAAGAATGTGGAAAAATTGGAAGACTTGTGCCCTGTCGATTGGATTGCAAAATGGGGCAACTACTATAGTAAACAGCATAGTTTCTCAATAGTTGAAAATAGAACTATCATATGATCCAGTAATCCAACTTCTGAATATATTCAAAAGAATCGGAAGCAGGGTCTCAAAGAAATATTTGCATATGCATGTTCATAACAGCACCATTCACAATACCTAAGAGTGGAAGCAACCCAAATATCCATTAACAGATAAATCGTTAAGGAAAATGTTGCATATACATACAACGGCATAAAATTCATCCTTAAAGGGGAAAGAAATTCTGTCATATATTGCAACATAAGTGAATCTTGAGGATATTATGTTCTGTGAAATAAACCAGTTATAAAAAAGACAGTGTATTGTTCCACTTACAGGAGGTATGTAAAGTAATAAAATTGACAGAAACAGAAAGTAGATTACCGGTGAGGGGAGAGAGAAAAGGGAGTTCCTTGGAGTGTATAGTGTTTCATATATGGAAGAGGATAAATATCTGGAGCTCTGTCTTACAGCAGTAGGAATATCGTTAACACTACTGAGCTGTATGCTTAAACATTAAGAAGGTAAGTTTTACGTTATGCGTTTTTACAACAATAGAAAAGCAACAACAAATAGAAAAGTTGCATATCTGAGGGAAAACTAGTGTTCAGTAATGACAGATGAAGGAAGGGAGGGTGTATTATCTAAAAATCTTCAAAACATAAGGAAAGTGTTTTTAATGGGATGTCTTTCCTCTTCCCCACCCAGAGAATTGGAAAATGGTCTACTGTTGGCGGGATGCAGAGGGACAACAGAGAAGGGAGATGGGGTGAAAGCCTCTAAGGAGTGGCGTATGCATCGGTCACCCCACTTATGTTCTGGATTCATATATGAACTCGAGTGTACCATTAACTAGCTTATTCAGACACAGAATCATAAACAAAACGATTCCTGCTAAATTTAAACAAATAATACTTAGTGCCTTCTAAGAAGGCTTTTAAATATTGGAAGATGAGATATGTTTTTCAAAGAAGACAAATTCTGTCCATTGAAGAATCCATCATTTGGCTAAGGATTCTCACTTTTTTCTTTTTTTTAAGGCCACAGGTACCGCATATGGAAGTTCCTAGGCAGGGGTTGAATCGGAGCTGCCAACCTATGCCACAGCCACAGCAATGCCAGATCCAAGCCACGTCTGCAACCTGCACCCACACCACAGCTTGCAGCAATGCCAGATCCTCAGCCCATAGAGCAGGGTCAGGGTTGAACCTGCATCCTCATGGATACTAGCTGGATTGGTTTCCACTGAACCATGACGGGAACTCCAGGATTATCATTTTGCTTGGCCTTTTCACTCCTTAGCTTTCAGTGGTACTGTTTAAGGATCAAATTTTGGTTTATGTCTCAGTACTTCAGTGTAAAATCACATATATTTTATCTCTTCTTCCTCTGTGTTCCTGTAGCTCTTGCCCACAGAACATATCTGTAATTTTTTTGCAATGAGGTAATAACACCTTACATCTGTTTTGCTATTGAATGGAAAATTTCCCTTGAATCACAACTATTTTCTAATGCCAGAGGAATATCGTAACAGAGAAGAACAAAACTCACTCCATGTTGGATCTATTCTTTAGTTCTAACCTTTGTATTCTTCCCTGAGCTTAGTCACAGTGGCTCTGGACTTTTTTTTTTTTTTTTTAGGGTGGCTCCCACAGCATATGGAGGGTCCCAGGCTAAGGGTCGAATAGGAGCTGTAGCTGCCAGCCCCAGCCACATCAGATCAGAGCCACATCTATGACCTATACCACAGCTCATGGCAACGCCAGCTCCTCAACCAGCTGAGCAAGGCCAGAGATCGAACTTTCGTGCTCATGGATGCTAGTCAGATTCATTTCCACTGAGTAATGTTGGGAACTCCTGGCTCTGAGCTTTTATAAAAGAATGTTGCCTGAAATATACTTAATAGCCCTTTCTCAAGGCTCTGCCTCCCAAATTTGACCTCTAAAGTCACGACACTTCCCATTCACATAAAGATTAAAAGATGCAAAAATAGAAACTAACTTTTGTTGGAGCTTTACAGAAGCATCATAACCAGACTTATGTGGACATTTGCAAGAACAAAGAATTATCACATCAACTCTGGTGTCTGGCCAGCACCCAGAAGTCTGCAACAACCACCTACAACCCCTCCCCTTTTTGTATAAGAAGTCTGATTTCCCACTCGGTTAGATAGTTCTTTGATACACTAGGCCTCCATCTTCTCACCTTCTGTCCTCCTTGCCCAACACAACTCGTCTCTTATTTATTGGCCTGTTGTGCAGTAAGCGATACAAACTTGGACTCGGTAACATATGTGTGTGTGTGTGTCTGTATACACACACACAGAAATAAATGAATATGTATTTCACATATATGAAATAAATGAATATGTGATATATTTATTGGGCTTATCCTGTGCTTCGTATTTGTGCTGGGGAGCAGGTCACACTGCAAAATTAAAATTTCTACTCACCAGCTGAATCACAGATTAACACAAGATCAAATACAAACTCTTTCAAACAATAAATGCACTTTAACTAGCTTGTTCCATAATGGATTATACCAACATTTAAAACATACTCAACATTATATTGAGAAAAACATAACTGCACAGAATTTTTTTGTGTTTAGGTTTCAGAAGTTTCCACTGCTAGCACAATTAGGTCAGTTGCCTTTAGGCACAGGAAATACCACACATATCTCCCTAGAAACATTTAAAGTATTTACAATTAAGGTGTCAACTAGCAGTGGCCCTATTTAGCATTTGCCTGAAGTTCAATAGCTAAAATGCATATCAATATTGTTAAAACTTACTTTTATATTATAAGAATTGCATTCATTTTTAGAGTAACACAGTTCTCCTATTGTTTTTGTGTTATTAAATACAGAGGATGTGGATGGAAGATAAGGCAGCTGCTGGAAATCAGATATCTCAAAGTCCTTTTGTAAAGTGATATGACCCCTTGATCATGAGGTTGCTTCAACAGAGTCATTCAGTCTGTATTCATAAAACATCTACCGTGTTACACTCCACATTATTTGTTTGGAGGGTTATGTAATTAAAACTTCTTTTTTAATGTTTGATATAGAGATCTGATTTAATGCTCCAATGTATCAATATTTATGTAATTAAAACTTAAACAGAAAATATTCATGCACGACACAAACTTAGCGACCAAAAATATACAGTACAATCTAGGTCTTCACAAAATAATAAAAAAATGGGGCAGATTTCCAGCTAATGTTGTGTAGATGGCTGCAGTGTTAGGGATAAAAAGAATTTCTCTAAAGCAAAAAAAATCTTAAAGCAAGAAGCCAAGAGACTTGGGTTTTGAACATCACGCAAGACAGAAAATTACATAATACAATTTTCTGTAATATTTATCAGTAAAAATTTATAGTAAATGTATAAAAAACACATGTGCAAATTATCTGTGCCAATCCTCAGATTAGGTGTCACTTCAGGGAGAGAAGAGTAGAGGAAAAATGGCTTTATTTGTATTTATAAATTTTATTCGTTCGTCTTTTAACCTGATATGAAAAAAAATGGGCAAAAGTGTTAATGGATGTGATATGTGAGCCATATTTTTTGTTTTTTAAAAATTTTATATTAGAGTATGGTTAATTTATAGCATTGTGTTGGTTTCAGTGTACAGCAAAGTGGTTTGGTTTTATATATACATATCTATAAAGAATCTGAAGAAGAATATGTATATTCTTTTTCCATATAAGTTCTTACAGAACATTCAGTAAAGTTCCCTGTGTTATACAGTAGGTCTCTCTTGATTATGAGCTATATTATTTTGAATCAATTATCTGATTTTTTTTCACTGTAGGTCTCAAACATGCTCTTGGCCATAATTTTATTTTAAATATATCTTTAGTCATTTTGCTTATATGAATTTCATAATCAGTAGTTTTTATTTTATATAAGAATCATATAAGATAAACCCATTATTTTATCTCCTTCTTTGTGCATGTGTTATACTTGTTGCTCTATGGGCTATCTTTCCTTTGTTTGAACAGCATGTAGGTGCACATACTTCTTTTGTTAACTTTAAAAGTTTTTAATCTTATTAAAGTCTTTAGTGGCAAATATTTATTTACATTTTGGATGAAAATTTACATTGCTTCTATTCTGAGTGAGGCTGAGTATCTGTTCAGTGCTTTAGAGCTCTTTGTGGATCCTTCTGGGAAATTTTCTGCTTTCGTCATTTGACTATTTTTATACTGAATTTAGAGGAGTTCTTACTGAATATTTATTTATTTATTTATTTATTTATTT